>LTAE01000248.1:18650-50460 GCA_001647135.1 Pontederia paniculata | reverse complement strand
CTCTCTCTCTCTCTCTCTCTCTCTCTCTCTCTCTCTCTCTCTCTCTCCAACCAACATGCACCCCACGTTTTTAGATCTTCAAAAAGAATCATCCTCCCTTAGCTTCCAAATTCTATTGCCTTCAAACTTGTCAACTTCAAGAAAAAGAAAACTTTCTAAATTAACAGAAGTAAAGAAACAAAAAGAGAAAGCTACATGGAAAACAAAAGCACTCCACCCACAACTTCCTAAGAGCACTCTCTCATTCTTTAGGCCATTCTCTCTCCTCTCATGCATTTCGTCACCTTCTTTCCTCTCCTTATAGCTTTGGCCTTGTTCTTTTCTGTCACGAAAAAAACAAAAAGGCTCATCAAATTCTCCCTCCCATCTCTTCTTTCTGAGGGAGGTGAGAAATGTTTCTCTCTGCCTTTTCCTGTTTTAAAGTTGGTAAGCTTCAATAGCGACGAGCTGAAAGATATCCAACCTTTCCCTTCTTCCTCTATCCACTGCATGCAGAATTACTACTCGTAACGTTTACTTCTGCAAAAGATGACCAGCTGCCATTGCACCAATCAGTTATGTAATGGTGCAATTGTTTCCAGCCATGGATAGGTAGATATATACCTCTAGATGCAGCATCAGAAACAGTTTAAGGTAGAACTGTGGTGATAATGATCCAGCATCCGGTCGGAGAAAGATTGTCCGAATCTCGCATGGGTAAGGATGGAGTTGTCAGAGAAGGACCACCCTCAGGTGAGAACTTTTTGCAAGATGCATTAGCACATATTAGTGTTTTGATTGGTCACATTAGATGATCATTCGATCTGTTCGAAATGTTGATTCAATTTGGTGATGCCGCTTAATTTATCGCAGATGTGGAGCTAATGAAGGAGAGGTTTGCAAAGCTTCTGCTTGGTGAGGATATGTCAGGGGGTGGCAAAGGTGTATCATCAGCTCTAGCCCTGTCTAACGCCTTCACGAATCTCGCCGGTACCGGTCGACTTTTACTTCTAACTGTTCAGTCATGCAGTAGGCAGCTGAAGCATATGATCAGTACTCATAATTCAACTAGAATGACCATATGCTGCTTATATATAAATGGAATGCAGCACCTTATTCTTGTTTCAGTAAAGATGAACTATAACCTTACTTTCCGTTTCTGTAACAATGTAGCATCTGTTTTCGGCGAGCAACGGCGGTTGGAGCCGATGCCTCCTGACACCAAAGCAAGATGGAGGAAAGAAATTGACTGGCTTCTCTCCGTCACCGATCACATTGTCGAACTAGTTCCTTCAGAACAGAAAGCCAAAGATGGATCCAACATGGAGGTAACCTATGACATTTTCCTCTTGATACTCTCCAAAGGATTCGTATCTTGATTAGTCATTGCAAAGGTTTGCAAAAAAGCTTTCCTGTTGTCAAAATCCATTCTATTACAGATCATGGTAACTCAGCAACGCAAAGATCTTCACATGAACATCCCTGCATTGCGCAAACTCGACGCCATGCTCTTTGTAAGCAGAATTACTGCATGCAGAAGCAAATGCAGATTGAAACATTTCACTGATAATATCTGAAACTTAAACCTGGTTCTTCTGATCATTCAGAGCTACCTTGACAACTTCAAAGATCAGAGTGAATTCTGGTACGTGTCGAAAGATGCAGACGATTCGGAAAAGGGAACAGGAAGAGCAGATGACAAGTGGTGGCTTCCTACTGTGAAGGTTCCTCCAAACGGCCTGTCAGAGGTATCCAGGAAATGGCTACAGTTTCAGAAGGATTCTGTGCACCAAGTGCTGAAGGCAGCAATGGCTATAAATGCACAGGTTCTTATGGAGATGGAGGTGCCTGATGCATACATTGAAACCCTTCCAAAGGTAATAACAACTCTGAATCAAATAGTTCTGCGTTACAATTCGTTTAAGAAACATAATTCTTGATAAGCTTCTCTTAAAATGTTACTGATAGAATGGGAGGGTGAGTCTGGGGGACTCAATATATCGCAGCATCACCGACGACCACTTCGATCCCGACGACTTCTTCGCGTCCATGGACTTGTCGACCGAGCACAAGGTCGTCGATCTCAAGAACCGGATCGAGGCCTCGATCATAATCTGGAAGAGGAAAATGCATCACAAGGACGGCAAGTCCTCGTGGGGCTCCGCGGTGAGCTTGGAGAAGAGGGAGCAGTTTGAAGAGAGAGCAGAGACAATCCTACTTCTCATCAAGCAAAGATTCCCTGGCCTTCCTCAGTCAGCTCTTGACATAAGCAAAATCCAATACAACAGGGTAAAGATAAGATCTTGTCACTGATCTTATACACTTGCAAGAACGGATCATTCTGATCCCAGTCACAGTTTAGAATCCAACTGCAGCAGGGTTAGAGGATAAAAGAGTGCATTGTTTCATATACTCTTTCCATGACATCTTTCTGTATGCAATGCATGTCCTAAAGTGCACTTGCAAATAGATTAATTCCATGCATGGCATGCTTGCAGGATGTTGGACAGTCGATCCTGGAAAGCTACTCAAGGGTGCTGGAGACAATGGCGTTCACGGTCATGTCGCGCATTGAGGATGTCATATATGCCGACTCGCTCATGCAAGATCCGTCGCGCAAGGACTCGAACAGAAGGCCGTCACTGTCATCCGATCCGGACGGAGGACCGGTGAAGAAGCTCGACCCTAAGGAGGAGATGGAGAAGCTCAAGGAGGCACCTGCGTCCATGACGTTGTCGGACTTCATGGGGTGGCACTTCGACCCAGACGCCGAGAATGAGAAGAAGGGCCACGAAGAGTCCAAGATGTTGAAGAAGCTGCCGAGTGTTGTGACGACGAAGAAGCTTTCCTACATAGAGAAGTTAGAGAACTTGGGGGGCTTGAGAAGCCCCACTGCTCGCCATTAATGAAGCACAAAACTTACACACAAAGTAGTAGGGAGAGGATGAGGAAGCACAGATGCATTTTGAATGTATATAGCTCAGAAGCATATAATAGATGTCTAATTTGCTGCACTTTCTTTTAGGTGCTTCATCTCAAACTGCTCCTGCTATATATGTTTCTGTTTCAACTACATGTTTGTTCTTTTCTGACATTGTTCAATCAATCAAGTGAGATTATGACATATTTGTATCTTCAACATTTATTAATGAAAGCATATATAAGAAACAAAATAAGGTGATCACCAAATACACTCATATCAAACTATACCAAGATCAAATGCAAGCATTTCTATCAGGAGATTGCTCTTTTGAGTATAGGGCATTCCAACAATGTCTGGTCACTAATGGTGAGTTACAGGAACAAAGCTAATTTTTTGACAATTTCAGAAGTCGAAACACTCTTCAATCTGCACTAATGAACGATCAAAAGAAGTTGCTATTACGAAACCAAAACATGTAATGCGTTATACTTCGTTTCCATCATGGCATAGGGTCAGTCTTGATTCAGTCCATTTGTTATCAAGGACGTAAATGAGCAAGGAAGAAACGAGGTTTCAAGTTGGCTACAGATCTTTGGGAGTGACTCACTTCACCTGCTCAACCAGTTATGTACATGAGAAACAATGACATTTTACAGTTCAATCGAGAATCACTCCCAATGAAACTTATCGGATTATGTACATTTTTTGGAGATTCGAGTACTTCGATCCTTCATCTTCTTTGTTGTTAGCATTCTGTACTTCGATCAGTCATCTTCCATGTTGATTAGCATTCACTACCACAGGCTGATTCTCATTCAGATAATCAGTTGGATCATCTTCTTCATCAGACGAAAGAAGAGAAGATCCCATCCAAGCCTTAAAGCCTTCATTAACACGCCTCTCCATGTCAGGAGTTATCTCTGTTGCTGATTCCAACATCTCCAGCCCAACATTGCGTCCAGCAGAGTCACCTTCATCAAGAATGAGGGCTGCTTTCCTTCTCAGAAAGAATGCTGTGCCACCATACAGTATGACCAAACCCCATGAAGCAATTTCATATGACCAAAAGAGTGGGATGGTGCAGGTATTCCCCAAGGTTAGTAAACTAGATCCTAGAAATAGAGCCATTATGCCAACCACAACAGCAAATGCAATATTGAGAATCGCCAGACAACGGACTCCACCTGCAAAATCCAAATAAAGTAATGCATTTTGTAACCGAAAAAAGTGATGCATTTAGTTGCAGCTACAAACATGTCTGAAATGTATTAGAAAAGATAAAACAGCCCACTTAAAGAGAAACAGCACACATTTTTAATCGTACAATGAACTCGACCACACTTTTATACATAGAAGTGTCTATATCAAATAGATTTTTTGAGGGTATATCAATTAGATTCAAGGCGAACCTGTACCGTATGTACTTAAGTAGTGGACTGGCTTACAAGGATAAAAAGTGCATGCACCTTGACTACTTCAGGATGTAGAGCTTTATATGATTGCATGGAAGCAAGAGTTTTTTTTCTGAGGGAGCATGAAAGCAAGAATTAACTTAATTTTCATGATTGTATACAAAGATATTGTGTCAATTGTCCCCAGATATTAGACTCACATGTGGCAACATAAGCACAAGCTAAAGTTAAGAGTTTCTGCGAGGATAAAGCCTGATTCGTTTTAAGATTTTAAATATTATGCTACTGATTCAGTCAAAAGATATTAAATATTAACATACTTAGTGAATCCTAGGATCATGAATGTATGAAACCCTAAACTCAATCAAGTTGATTGCGCCACTTGACAACATTGTATCCCCAACAGGAAAAGAGGTTTTGACCCGCCTTCACGGCAGATATTTTAAAGTGGTTAATTAGGGTGTTGGTCAAATGTAATTCTGTTCAAGAATAATAAGTCATCAGAAAAGATGATTTATGATCATAATGTTACATTTATCAGCTATTTGGAATATCATATGAAGATTCACGCATATCAGTTTATCTTTTTCCTTCCTTAAATCATGCATATACCTACTAACTTCTCTAACAAAATTTCTAATGACCAGGTTATGCCTACAGATTGATCAGTTGCAATGGCTGTATATGTAGTATCAATTGCATGGAGAAAGAGGTATGGCTACCGGTTAAAACCAAGGCAATAACCTTGGTGATATTGCATCTTTTTACACTGTGATGCAGATAACATGTCTTGGTGAAAATACATATCATACAATAGATGACAATTAGATATTTGGTAGTAAAACGTTAATAAATGAGCAAACAAAGACAATAAACTTACCCCTTTTCGAAGCACAAAAATGATTCTCCACTACCTTGAGGAATGGGTGTCTTCTTGGAGCAAAATAAACAACAATCATTCCTGCATATTCATCAGAACAAGTTAGAAACCACGAGTACAATTACTATAAAGAAGAAATTTCAAGTCTACAATTAACAACATCAAGAACAACAATAAGGCAATAATTGTAGTTTTAGAGAGAGAGGCAATGCTTGTAGCTATTGATCTTTAATTATAAAACAAACAGGCAATGACTTCCAGCAAAACCTTAATGAAGACCTACAGTGGTAGACAAATAACTACATTTCTACCTACACAAGACTAATAGCTCTACATTATGGACAATGGCGTTGGAGCTCCGCAAGTAGGAAGATTGGTTGTCGATATCAAGGTTCTACAGTCTAAGGATTGGACTGTCCAGATGCAACATATTTATAGAGAAGGAATCAAGTTGTGGACTTGCAATAGACCATGGCACCTATTTCATGTAACGCCTCCAGAGGGCTTATGGATTCTCCTGGTTGGAGACTTAGTAGGGGATCCATACTCCGTCTCTGCACTGTTTAATTTTGAATAAAATAGGGCACGGCACTGCCTCCTTTATCGACCAGAAAAAGGATTCTTTTCGACCCAATTATAACATTTACAACCTTTTCACTTCATAGATTCAAATCAGGGCATCGGAAGAACGCAAAGAAGCTCGAAAGGAATCTAAACCTGCTAAGAGATAGGCTGCCGAGAGCACGAATACGATCACCAAGGGCAGGAACACAACCATCCAATAGTAATCCACCGCCTCCTCGTCCGTCAGATAGAACGCGCCGCCGTGGAACCGCTGGAGCTCCGACTCCTGGCTGGCGTTCAGCTGCAGCGCCTGCAGCACCTTCCAGTCGTGGCAGAAGGGCCGGCGGGTCACCTCTCGGGGGAACACGATAGAGAGGCTGACGAGCACGGCGGCGACGACGGCGACGCCGACGGCCGCGGCGGCGGCAGTAACTACCGGCCTCTGCAGGCGTCCCCACGCCCTCTCCTCCTCACGGAGCATCGAGTAGCCGCGCTCCGGCATGAAGGCCTGCCGGAGAGCGTCTCCGATGATGGCCATTGGAGCCTATACCCGACCAAAGTTTCTAGGGTGCGAGGTCGGGGGAGAGATCAAATTGCAGCCGGAGACGAGGTTGCTTCCAGGGATTCCTGCGGGAGGAGAGAGATTGGACGTACAATTCGACGGAGATCCGGCGATCGATGCGTGGAATCGAAGAAGGAAATGTGAACAAAATGAGTCGATTCCGTCGGCTCTTCTGGTGGAGAGAGAGAGAGAGAGGAGAGGAGAGAGAGGAGAGAGAGTGCAGTGCACTATATAAAACAGGCATCTTTTTTTCACTAGTGGTAAATAAATAAACGATAATTATGAATAATGAATATAATAATATATTATTCCTACATGCATAATTTTTTGCTATATCATTAATATCTAATTCTCTATTTGGCATTTAGATAAGTGTTATCTACGTAATTAGATAATATCATACTACTTATTTTAGTAATAATAAGATGTTAGATATATAATAAATTTAACAATTTATAATAAACTATTTATCAAAGAGAATATATTATAATAAATTATTTAAGAAAGAAAAGATTTTATATTCATCGTAGATCTAATATTTTATAGTGGACACAAGTAGAACGATTTTATCTATTTAACTAGGTAGCATCTTATTTTTTATAATTGATAATTACATAAATTATTTTTTGGATGAACTCTTTTTTTTCGGTCTAGTTCCACCGATGTCCATGGCTACTAGCATCCGACTAATTCGGTATTTGGACAGGAGCGGCAGGGTAAATCTTATTCAAATTGGCGACTTCGAGACTCGAATTCGGAGTTATTAGCTCTCGGTCGTTCATCAACATGGGACACAAATTCGTTAATCATCTGTGTCAACCAACTTGGTTGATGAACTCTTTTGTTAATCAATATATTTTCATTTAAGATTTATAACGCATAATTAATTAACTTGAGACAGATATTTATTTAAAAATATGAATTATTAAACACAATATAATATATCGATCATTAGTCATCTCTATTCATTAAGGATCATTTTTTATGATAAATTTAAGCTTTAACATTTATTTACAAACAGAAAAAAATAACACAAAAAAAAAAAACGAAGCAAAATCTTGCTTCACTACTCTGAAGTTGACGCTCGAAATCTACGAAACACGTCCATCGGAGTCCTCCTCCTCCTCCTCTGTGCGCCGCCGCTGCAATGGCGTCTCTCTCGTCGTTGTCCCTCCGGGAACCAGCTGCAGATGTTGCCTCCGTCGCGCTGATCAAGGGGCTCCGTCGTGTCCCCCGCGATCGTGTGCTCCTCGGCGATCGGAGGTCAAATCTTCCGGCGGCTACGCTTCCAGGGTGCTGCCTCGAATTGGCGCCGTTGGGCGGGAAGCGGCGCAGTGGAGTGGTGGTGAAGGGCGTGGAGAGCTCCGATCGATCTGGTGCGTGGCCCTTTACTTTGCCTCCGTTGATTGCTCTATTTGAATCTTGTTTTTGGATTAGGATTGCAGCTTGTCATGATGCCTTATAACTCGAGGATCTTTAGTTTGTTATCATCATTAGATTTTTTTTATCAATTTTGCGCCTTTTCTTCAGTTGGAAGGTCTGCTGATGGTAGAAATAGTGAGTTTGAGTTCCTTTTTTCTTGTAAAGATTGGATCTTGGTGAATATATCCAGATAAATGCATTTTAGCTGATGGATGAGATTTGCGCGTCTTGGTCGGATTTTTGTTGGAACTGGGCTTGTTAAAATGAATGGCTGAATGCCCTTTAGTACTTTGTCGGGAGATTAGTTTGCATTTTCCTGAGTGATGTAATAATCCAAGTGTGGGAAGATGTGAGAATTTTATCCATTTCATGTAACTTCTGTAATTTAAATAATCTGAATGTATGACAGAACCAAATGGAAAGGGCGGGTTTTAGGGTTTTAATTATTTGAATTCGATCTCCATCAATCGTGTACAAATGATGCATTGCTTGATCAAATTTCAATTCTAATGGATGGATTTTGTTTGTTGTCCATCAGGTATTACTGCAGAAGTCACCGGCCCCTTTGATCTTCCTGTCTTGTCTGCTTCTGAGGCATGTCTCCCCTATGAGCTTTCCTCTGCTATTCTCTGTAACTGCTTCCTTCCGTCACCGTGTTCCTAAGTTTTGAAGCCTAAAGTTTGACCCAATATTTATTTGTTAACAAGAATGAATCTAAAGAGACTGATTGCTTATACTTGCAATTCCTGAAACTGTGCCGATTAGGAAATTCATTCTTCCTTCAGTCTCTCTCTCTCTCTCTCTCTCTCTCTCTCTCTCTCTCTCTCTCTCTCTCTCTCTCTCTCTCTGAGCTGCTTTCTTTTGTCTGCTTAAGATAATTTAATTGGGTCTAATCACAATTCTGATCATATTTTTATCCATTTCCTAAATGGGAATGCATATCTGGTCTCCAAACCCTCTCATCTGGAAAATATAATTTATATTATCATTAGGTGTTCCTGCAACTTGTTAATGTTGTGGCCACTTTGTACAGGTTGCACAAAAGCTGAAAGAATATCAACGAGGCAAAACCAATCAGCAATACTTAGCTATGTACTCCAGCATTTTTGGTGGAATTACCACAGATCCTGAAGCAATGGTCATACAAATTGATGATCACATGGTCCACCGAGGGCATGGTGTATTTGATACTGCTGCTATTGTGAATGGGTAAGGCCTAAGAAGTATGACATGCAAGATTCTGTTAAAAATATCAAACAGAGAATGTACAAGTATTAACTGCAATCTATTAAAAGTAGCAAAACAGCAACTATAAGTTATTTGTTTTCTAGTGTATAGTCGCCTGTTTTTCTACTCAATTAAGTTCTTTTCCTTTGAAAATTATGCTCTCAATAAAATTGTTGACTGCATTGAGTTGAAAATATTGTTTGTTTTTCATTTATGTAATCATATTCCCAATCAATGACACATTTTCTCTGTATGTCCTCATCACTCAGGTATCTTTATGAATTAGAACAACATTTGGATCGTTTCCTAAGGTCTGCTTCAATGGCCAAAATATGTCTTCCATTTGACCACTCAGCAATCAGAAGCATACTTATACAAACTGTAAGTGTTTCAAAATGTATGCAAGGATCATTGAGGTACTGGCTTTCTCCAGGCCCTGGTGATTTCTTATTATCTCCCTCTGGTTGCCCAAATCCTGCACTCTATGCAGTTGTAATTGGAGTTCATTCTCTACCCATTTTCAAAGGTGTCAAAGTTATAACATCATCAATTCCAATGAAACCACAACAGTTTGCTGTGATGAAGAACGTTAATTACCTGCCAAATGCACTCTCTAAGATGGAAGCTGAGGAAAATGGGGCATTTGCAGGTATTTGGTTGGATGATGAAGGTTTTGTTGCTGAGGGTCCTAATATGAATGTAGCGTTCGTCACAAAAGGGGGAGAGCTTTTGATGCCTCATTTTGACAAAATTCTTAGTGGGTGCACAGCAAAACGAGTGTCTGTTCTTGCAGAGAATCTTGTGGCTGATGGGAAGCTAAATGGAATAAAATTTGGAAACTTAACAGTTGAAGAAGGGAAGGCAGCTCAAGAGATGATGCTTATTGGTAGTGGCATTCTTGTGAAGCCAGTAGTGCAATGGGATGACCAACTCATTGGAACTGGTGATTTTTTGCACCCTTGTTATCTGCTAGTATGTGAAAAATTATGGTATTTGAGATACATTGCCAGTTCCTCTAAAAACTTAAAGAGAGGTAGTGACCCTCGTGTAATTTATAAAGACCACCTCACTAGAAGCAATAAAAATTAATTGAGATGCTAAAGGAAACAGAGGTTGCCAAGATTTGAACTCTGACCCATGTTAAGCAATCATGAAATTTTAGAAAGTTGCTACCTCTAAAACTTGAACTACAGAAGTGTACTGCTAACTCTATTCTTCATTTATGAATTTTTGAGAAGCATTAGAACATTGTGAATACCAAATATTTTATTTGAAACATCAGTAATTTAGTATTTTCATCTCAATATGAAACATTGTGAATTGAGGCTATGAGCCTATAGAGTTGATTCCTTTATATGTAGGAAATGACTAAATAACGTTTGTTTTGACTCAATTCATGTTTTTTTCTTCTCATACAGGTACTGAAGGTCCGGTGGCGCAAGCACTTTTTGAACTGATTATTGAGGACATGAAATCTGGTCCATGCTCAGTTAGGATACCTGTCCCACATTGGACTTGTTAGGGTTGCTCTCACATCTGTTAAAATATGTCAAGGTTTCATTGTGATGCTTTGTTTGATATATTTTTCGTGATCTGTAAATTATCCGTTGATGTTATGTTGTTTGTACAAGGATATTATGAGTAAGATATGATTAGAATAATTTCTCTGTTAAACAAATTTAATGAAATTTTCATTTACATTTGACTGACCTCCATATTCTTAACAACCAAACATGTAGTGGGGAATAAACAATACCTTTATAATTGTATACTTGTGAAGCTGAGGCATATTACTCATCATTACCTCATCCGAAATCACTGTACAAAGTTTTCCTCAAACAGGTGGTTCTACTTCAGGAAATGAAGTTAATAACTTACACAATTTTATAGCTCTAATAGGAAGAATACATATAATGTTGGGTTTGTCCCTTCCAAAAAAATAGGTGTATTTTCCCTTGAATACCTCTTCCAGATCGCTCCAGAAATTTCTGATGAATGATCCATCAAGGTATGTGTCCGAAAGATCGTGTCTAACCTCTTCTGTTATTTTTTTTCTTCTTATGGGGAGCAATTATAGTCTGTGCATTTAACAGCAGAGCATGCAGTATGCTGTTGCTGCTGTAATCTGTATGAATTGAGTTTTCCGTGGGTAGTTTCCTTTTATGCTATCTTTATGTTTTCTCTTGTACTTTTTGCACTCGTGCTCACAGGGTTATATTGCATTTGGGCTTCTGAACCTGCACAATTCTTTGGAATATTACAAGGCCTTCATATCTGTTTAGGCTTTGGATTCATGAAAGATGATAAAATAACGTTTTCCATTTTGAGTGGATATCTATCTATCTATCTATCTATCTATCTATCCATCTATCTATATATATATATAGCAAAGCACCACAAAATTGTAAATTATTTTGATTATTCTACTGTGTTCAGTTGATTCAGCACATTGGACCTCTTGAGGCAAATGAAGTATTAGTGTCGGAATTTTCTTCTTTGATGCTATAATCTTGAAGATATAAGAAAAGCTACCAACAGAGATGTATTCTTTTGTCAGGTGTGGTAAGGGATTAACATAACTGTTATTTTCCAAACCACATAAAATATCTGTCTCAAAAGCAGCCGTGCAAGATTTAATCTCCTGTCTATTGTTCGTCTATTGCTGTGAAAATCACATTGTAGGTTTTAACCTTTATTTGTAGTCATTTCCGAGTCAAGGGAGAAGCATCACAAGATGGCGTATGTGGATAGTTTCTTGAAGCACAGTGAGGTACATATAACACTTGATTTACTGTCAATTATCAACAGAGACCCAGACAGAGATACAAAAGCTCAACTAGTTTTGATTACTTTTTTCAGCAATGACACTTTCTGAAATTCTATATCTTTTTTTCTTGCCTCCAGACAAGTGCTGGTAAATTAAGGAGGAAAAAAAGAAAAAAAGGAAGTACTGTAAGAGTCGTAGACCTCCAACAGCTCCACAAGGAAGTGCTTGCAGATCAAGCATGCACCTGCAACAGTACTGAACCATTACATACTTATCCATGGCCTACTGCATTTGGTCCCCTAGATGCGTGAGCAGGTATTCATTTACTTGTCAAATTGAGAAGAGATCAGGAACTGGTTCCACTTCTTTATGGGCTGTTTCCATCACATATTAATCAATCAATCTTCTGACATCACCATTATTTCTTCTTTGCTTCTTTTATAAGATTGACTTAGTGCATACTTGGAGTATTATTATGTAGCCAAAGTGAAAGGTCAAATTATTTGTCATGCATTTATGCACTGCTTCCTCTTTATCTTACTTTTCTTTTCTAGGGAGGCCACCGCCTTAATAAAAGGGACATTAAAAGCTGCACAATAAGAATCTGACTTAAGACTTCAGGTGAGATTATATCTTTTTGCGAAAGCATCTTCATCTGATATTTCAGAAGTTTGATCTTATTGATGGTTGGTATATGTCACCATATTTTAATTATCTTTCACTTACAAATTTGGTACATGGATGTACCATTTTTTTTATCCTCTATTCCTTGTAGTTTCCAGTTAGATATATCTGCTTTTAGGTTAAGCAACAGCATCGAGTCTTTTTTTCTAGTACCCATCCAAAATTCTCGATGTTCAGAACTACTAATATCTAACTAATCCGAAGTCAAGATAAAAAATAAAATAATATTTCTCCGACTAAATTGGCGATTTCAAAAATAAAAAAAGATGCTACTAGCTTTCATCAGTTTTGAAATACAATTCTACTAATTAATTGTGTCAATCAAATTTAATTAACAGTATCAAGTTAATTAGGCCTATCTTGTATAACCAGAAAAAGGCAGAATGGCATTTTACAGATGTTGCAAACTTGACTTTGTCAGCTGCAACTGCATTTAATTCCTTCATCATTAAGAGAAGTCGGGCATGGGATAACATAATATGTAAGGTATATGCATAATATAATGTGTATGGTCTGTTCCTTGCTAATATCTACTTCCAAAAGTAATTTGACTTTGGGTCGGCATTAAAATATATGAATGCGGTGCATTACATAGAATCGTTGATGAACTCATCAATGGGAAGTCATTGCCTTTGATAGAGCCCGGCAGTGATTGGGACATTCCACCAATGAAGAGGAAGAGGTAGGCACACGCCATAATGCACCCTTCCTGCCTTTGAAATCTTCCAATATATACACCTCAACATATCTGATTTTATCAACATGTCATTGTCAATTAATACTTTTTTTTAAGTATCTCGCACTTGACTAATCTGAAGTCCAGTCAAATAGCATAACGATATTTCTTTAGTCAAATTGACAATTTCGAAATTCGAACTCGAGACTACTAGCTCCCGATCTCTCAATTCGAAATACATTCCTGCTAATTAGATATGTCAATCAAATTTAATTATCAATTAATATTTTTAAATGTATAAAAGTGTGATGCAATAATTCATTTTTCAACTTAAGTATAAAAAAGAAATTTAATTTGATTTTCATCGATGAAACTTATATACTCTTTTAATTATAATATTTAATTTTCTTATATTAGATCAATAACTTTTTTTTATAACCGAAAAAAAATACAACTTATCCTCGATTGTGACATACGATTAGTAAAATTATATTTTAAAATTAATAAAAAATGATCTTCAGAATTATAAATTTAGTTAAGATTTTTTCCCTCATTTTAATATTAAATTAGTTAAATATTAATAATTTTAAATATTGATGAATTTATGCGGGAAAAGAATGGTAAGAAGGAGCATTAATTGATCATTATCTACATGGTGACTGAATTATTGATGTTAGTGGGGGCATCTAATTGGATTGGTCAAAAATTGGGACCCTACACGAAGCCGAAAGAACGGCGCGTTTTCATTCGTCTGTCCGTCTTTCTTTGTACCGGATAGAGAACCAGCGTTCGACGGCTTCGAGTTCCCATTAATAAATATATACCATTTATTGTCAGCATCATAATTTATTTTCGTCATTATCATTCGAATAATAAATTAGTAAAAAGAAGTATTAGCGTCCATACATAAATTATGTATACATCGTACATGCACACACTATGAGTCTTTGAATTAGTATCACTTTCAATCTAATGATCCAAAACACACACAATGCGAATCGTTGGATTAAAATGATACTGATCCAAAGGTTCAAAGCGTGTGTATGCACGGTGCATACACAATTTTTATATGCACGCTAATATTTCTTATTAGTAAAATGATAATAATTTAAACCCTCTTAATTTAAAAAAAATATTATTTTTAAAATAAAAGAAATTCATAATATTGAAAAAAAATTCAACTTTCACATTTTGATTTCGAGTTAGAATTGTTTGAAGCAAACTAACTTCTAAAATACTAATTAGGAAGTGAAGGTGAGTTTGCCACATTTCGGCTTCTTTTGCCTCCTTCTCTATTTTTATTTTTCATCTTAAATTATAGCTAGAAGTTTAAGAGGGATGTTTACTTGACGGATTTAATGAATAAGGAAGTACCTTCCATGAGAAACATGTATTATGCATTATCTTCTTTATTTTATTGGCATCCTCCATTAACTATAATTTATGAAATTCCTAATAATGTTCAAAAATAAATTATAATATCGTAGATCATAAAAAGTAACTAAACCTAATAGTGTTTACATTTTTCAAAATTTAAAATGATAAAAAAATTTCATATGTTTTCCCAAAAACTTAACACAAACAATTTTTCATATTTTTTTTTCTAACCACAATCTAATTTGTTGCAATAAATGGGGGACCCATTAACCACTTGAGAAAGGAATCGTATGAAAAGCAATCACATTAATATAAAAGTTAGAAAGTGAAGGTGAGAACCTACATTTGCCACATTTCGGCTTCTTTTGTCGCCTTCTCTACTTTTTTTTCTTATCTTAAATTATAGATAGAGGTTTAAGAGATATGTTTACTTAACGTACTTTTCATGTTAAGCACATGTCTTATACATTTTTTTTCGACTTATACATTAAAATCACAAAACTAATAAATATAATTATTGTCGACGATTATAAATATTTTTTATCTGGTAAATCAAAGGTGATAAAAAAAACGTCCATTAATGTTGGAATTAATAAATAAAAGAATTTGATAGATGCGCATCGCGGCATCATCGGCATATAGCCCATGATCTAATTTTAATTATTCGAATATTTACTTTTCATTCGCATATTTCTTATGATGGGCTTTCCTAAAAATAAAAGTTAGATGATCAAAATATATATAAAAATAAAATAAAAAATAGAAAGAATTAAGATTTGAATCATAAATATTAGGGTCCAATGAAAGTGCTATCTATTTAAATAGGTAACATCGTACTACTCATAGGATGTTCAATACACGATAGATCTAACAATTTATAATAAATTATTTAAGAAAGAGAAAACTTTATATTTAACATCTTATGATTGTTATGAGAAGTAGTACGAAGTAGCACCTTTATTTTTTTTCTATATATTAAAATTAATCAAAATTATCTAATCACTAAATTAATTAAATAATTATGATATTATATTAATATTTATTCTGTTTATTGATAATAGCTATTAGTATTTATTTTATATATATTTTGTATATCGAAAAGTTGAGAAGAGTCGAGACTCTCTTAGGTCCGCCCTGTATACACATTAAGAGAACATATTAATAAATTTATTACAATAGAAAAATGAATAATATGTTTTTTTTTTCTTCTTTTCACTTGTTTTTCTGTAATTTCTTTTTTTTTTACTTTATGAAAATATAAGTTATGATTCTAAAAACGGCAAGAGACGGAGAGAGAGAGAGAAAAAAAATAACAAAAAAGAAAAAGAAACACCGACGACGACGACTGAGAAAACGGGAGGAGGAGGATTCCGATTTGGGTTTGGGTCTCTCTCTCTCTCTCTCTCTCTCTCTCTCTCTCTCTCTCTAGGCCTCGCCGGCGAGGTGACCGGAGTAGCTCCGCCAGAGCTCGTACGGATCTAGTTGGTAAAAATCGCATCTTGAGGTAGGCGGTCGGTCGATCCGTCCGTTGCTTGTTTTCGTTCTTTCCTCGTTTCGGGATCGCGAGCGGAGCGATGGCTGGGGCGCTGGTGGATCGCGCTACGAGCGACATGCTGATCGGCTCGGACTGGTCGATGAACATCGAGATCTGTGATATACTCAATCACGACCCGGGGTATGCGTCTTCCTCCTTGATTTCAACTGTTCTATGCGCTTCTCTCTCGATTCCGGTCGCTTACTGGCGCCCCTTCACGGTTTAATTTCATGGAATGGTTGGAATTTTCAGTTTTATAAGAAGTTTCCGGTCATGGTCAGGTGCGACGGCGACCTTGGTTTGCCCAAGGTGGAAGAATTTTTTCCTTGTGGCACCTCGGGTTATGGGATTTGTGCAATCTGTTGGTTTGGGTCATCAATATGTTGAGCTAATTGTTGAATTATGAGTTTCAGGAGAACTGTGTAGTATAGGTGGTTTGTTGCGATAGTTTTGGTTTAGAAAGGTAGAAGCTTTAAATACTATGCTTGGCGAGACCAGGTTTGAGCATTCTGTTGATTCGGATGGTCAGCGGGTTGAGTTCAATTGAAAAAGATGGAAATTTTGAGCTTGAAGATAACTTCGCAGTCATGATAGGGTGTTATGAGTGTTTTGATTGAGGACCATTATTACTGTTACCATTTGATGAGATTGGAGATATGCAACTTATCGGTATCCCATATCATTAGTTTGAATTTAATTTCAGAATGAAGCAATGGTTGTGTTGTAAGGGAGAGCTGTGGCTATGATTTGGTGTAACGATTGTTCTTTCTGTGTTTTCTTCTTTCCTGAGTTAAGAAGTCTTTAGTGTTGGAAAGGTGGGTACTTTTGTTACTATGTTTTCTTGGTGACATTGAATTATTGAAATCATGGAGGGACAGCATGAGGCTTTACACTTTAGTGAGGTAATGTGGGAGCTTTATTACTATGGTCTCTTGCTGACCTCAGCTTTTGCAGTTCTGTTAATTGAGATCATTGTTGAATGAATTTGAAAATGTAAATATCTCTTGAGTCAGGAACATCAGAATAATGGATCGAAATGTGATTTTTTTCAGTTCTGTTATTCCCATTGCAGATGACATGTTAGATTATCGAGATGATTAGTAGTGTACTAGCATGCATGTTATGGGCTCAATCTTTGGTCTCAAATTATATCTGTTTCCGTCATTTACTTGATAAATTTGTTGAGGCTGTAACCCGATATTTTTCTTTCTTTCTTGCCATTTTGGCATATTTTCTTTTCAGTTTCATGAGACATAGACCCATAATGTGATCCATTAAGTTATGGAAAGGATCAGGTTGATAACCCTTTCTGTGCACAGAGATGGGATGAAACTGAAGGGGCACATGTTGAGAATGAATCCTAGAGCTTTTTCTTAAAAAATTAAGCCTAGAATGAATACTTGATAACTCAATTATCTCATGACTATCTGCAACTGAGTTAACAAGAAAGGTCGACCTATTGAGTAGAGCTGCTGTACATTCTGTATTTATCTACTCTCATCAAAATGGATAATTAAACTTAGTTATGAACTTATGACACTTTACTTCTTATTCCTTATCTCATACATATAACCACTCAGTTAATAATGGTTACGATGAGCTCTGATATAATGATTGTATATATGATGATTGGTTTAGACAATTACATGTTGACATTCTATCACTTCTGATCTTGATTGACTTTTTGTATCGTAACAGACAAGCAAGGGATGTTGTGAAGAGTCTTAAGAAACGCATTGCACATAAAAATCCTAAGGTTCAGCTACTTGCACTGATAGTAAGTACATTACTAAATTGTCTTCTCGAGTCTACCTTTTGAGTTTCTGATCATGGTCTTTTGGTTGTTCACGACAGAGATTTTACTTTGCATCTGTAGACCTTGATTTCCCTTAGACTGTCTTGTTTTTTTTTATGATTTCTGTTTCAAAACTGTTCAAGGTGAATATTTTCTCCCTGGGAAGATTTTGTTCAGATCTCAGAAGTATTACCCCGAACTTATGTAGTAATCTTTTTCAATGTGAATATCTAGGGTAACAAGTTCTTTACTGTGTGTAGTTTTGTTCATAACCAAAGTTATCTGGTCAGTGGTCACTGTTGTGGGCGACTAATATACTTAAAATACACAAAAATAACTTTCCATTATCTTGGATCTTATCTTTGTCTATTTCTTGTATGTATCAGTCAAATGTTTAAGGCTGAATTTTAGAATGAAATTGCAGCTCTTGGAGACGGTGATAAAAAATTGTGGTGATATTGTCCATATGCATGTTGCTGAGAAAGATATACTACATGAGATGGTTAAGATTGTCAAGAAAAAGGTTAGAATTCTTCACATTGAAAAACCTAGATTTTCTCCTTTCTAGTGATTTTCCTTATAATGATGCTCTCTTTTTATACAGCCTGACTTTCATGTGAAAGAGAAAATACTGGTACTAATTGATACCTGGCAAGAAGCATTTGGAGGTCCACGGGCTAGATATCCTCAGTATTATGCTGCATATCAGGAACTACCGGTATACTTTGATTACAATCTGGGAACTGAAGTTTTTGTGTCATCTTGACGTTTCTAAGCTCTTGTTTTTTTCTTTCTCTACTAGCGTGCTGGTGCAGTATTTCCACAGAGGTCTGAGAGATCAGCACCTATATTTACCCCTCCTCAGACACAGCCTCTGAGTTCTTATCCTCCATCTGTGAGAAATCCTGATTATCAGCAAGAAACACCTGAATCATCGGCTGGATCTGACTTTCCTGCCTTAAGGTGCTCTTTATCGCTTCTTTCTGTCTACTCTTTGACATGCAATTGCTATCATGTTTGGATTCTACAGTTAGTGAGTTTTCTTCCCTTTTGACATTTGTATACACATTGACCATCAAGCTATGTTCAATCACCAGTTCTCCCAATGAAGTATTATTGTAGAGCAATGTAAATAATGACATTCACATATCTTTCTTAGGAATATTGCCCACTATTATTAAGTCTTCAGTTTGTGTTCATCAAAATTTGTTCAATCACCTCTTTTGATCGTTTTTTTTTTGGTCCATCACAAGGGAAACGAAAACCGAGGGAGAAAAAAAAACTAAGTGATCTTGTAGGATTACCAAGAAATTCTTATTCAAGAAAGAAGGCAATGAATATGTGAAGCAGTGATTCTTCATATTTTTCTTGCTTTTGAGAAAGATGCTTCACATATATATGGCACACCTCATAACCTTTGAATGGAGTAGGTTTATCAACCTGTAAAAAATATAAAAATAATAGTGAAGTAGGTTTATTAATTCCAAAGCTCGTGAGGTGCTTCACATACTCATTTTTGCTTTCTGAAGATACTTAAACTAAAACTTAAAATGGAACAACTTTTGTTTTATTTGTCTATCTAGGAAATAATTTTTTTTTTTAAATGAAAGGAAATAAATTTTATATCTTTTTTGGCAGCTTCAGATACCAAACCCATATGAAATATTTTTTAAATAGGAACTTCTGTTGAAACTTACATATAGTAATTATTTCACTGAGTGCTACTTGAAATTTCTGCATGTTGTACATTTTGGTCTTTAAGTTTTTGAAGTTATATAAATAACCAGAATTCTCCATATGACTCATCAGTGTATCTTTTTTTGAGGGAAAAGGATGGTTACCAAGTGCGACCATCCATTTTATTTTTGTGCTGCTGATTTACATAAATGTGTAACATTTCAAAGCTATATTATTCTTCCACAACCCCATCAGATATTTTGCCACTGCTACGATATTTTCAATATATAGTCTTAACCCTCTAAAAATACATCCATTCCTTTGAATCCAAATAGACCACAAAAATGCATCCATCGGTATATCTGAAAAAAGACACAGAATATTTGGTGTTTGAGAGGTATAAGCACCTATATGTAGGTTTTGGGCTTTGACAGATTTTAAGTCTCTCTAAATCAGTAGTTGATTAAACTGTTTGTTGGAGCTGTTATCAAACTAAGGACCTTATTATGCTTCATCTCATTAAGAATTGTTAATTTTCTATTTATTATTTAAAGAAACACGTCATCGTTTACTGAGATATTTATAATTCCTTCTAATGGCAATCCTACAATGGTTTAGTCACTATCCCACCTTTTGAGACTTACTTAGCATTTCTATTTAATACCTCAGCCTTACTGAAATTCAGAATGCTCGTGGTATCATGGATGTCCTTGCTGAAATGTTGAATGCTTTAGATCCTGGAAACAGAGAGGTATGCTGCAGTTTAGCCTTTTCATAATATTAGAAAAAATAGCCTGTATCACTTTTTGCTTACCTTTGATGCTAATTTGTGGTCCTGAGGATCTTGAGTGTTCTATATCCTTTGAGAGATGTGTATACTTTTCTTGTTATGACGTCTGTGTTAGGATCATAGAGAGTTTCTAGATGCTTATATTTGTTTTCTGGGTTTTTAATTCTATTCTTGCTGATGTCAATTGTTATGTAGGGATTGAGACAGGAAGTAATTGTTGACCTTGTTGTTCAATGTCGTACTTACAAGCAGAGAGTTGTGCAACTCGTAAATACAACCTCGTATGTCATTTTTACCCCTTTTTTATCTTTGCGTGCATTTTGAAGAAGTGAATTGACGATGCTGACTTTTGCCACTTCTATAAATTGGCATTTCCTTCTTTTTCTACAACTAGTCTAATTAAAACCTGCCATATATGCCAACCTACCCGTGTTAGCTGACATCATCATTATACATCTCCCTTCAACTTCAAGTTATTGGACCTCTATTAGTTTTCAGCTTTTATATCTTCCCTATATCCAGAACACGACCGCTACAAATTAGTAGCATCATCTTTGTAATGTGTTCATATATTGCAGAGATGAAGAGCTGCTTCGTCAAGGACTTGGCCTTAATGATGATTTACAGCGTTTGCTAGCGAAACATGATGCTATTGCTGCTGGAATTGCTGTCCGTGAGGAAAAACCCAAATCTCTTCAGGCACTTGTTGATATTGATTCTGCAAGTACTAGTAGCAAAGCAGCAGATCAAAGGTAGCCTTTCTTATGCTGGCTCACTTGGCTTTCAGCCATTTTTCTTATCTATATGACATTGTTTATTAAACAATAAAATCAACATTGTGCCTGAACGTAATAAGAAATATTTGGTTAGAATAACTACTTTTTTGACAGGTAAAAGAATGATGCAAAAATCTAGTCGTCCATATATTTATATATTTAAGAGTCCAAAAGATGTACACGTATGTCAGAACTAAAGCTTTAGGGGTGGGAGACAAAATAATCACAAAATTTTAGTGCACTCTAGACAAAAACTGAATATAGTGTACAATATTCTCAGTATGATATGTCTCCCAAAGATGCTATTGTTACAGTATTCTATGATTTAGACTAGGTCAATTTGTAGGAATTTTTTTTTCATGTTGAACTAGTATGATAAAGCATTGTAAATTGTAATAATATACATATATAGTGTATAAGAATGCTCGAAAATGTGCAACATATCCGAGCAAATTTAGGATGAGTGATCCTCAGAAATAGCTTTCAGGAAGAGTTTATTAAAACTTCGTTATCACAAAACTTTTCAACACTCTTTCTGGGTCACAACACCTAAAAAAATGACATATTTACAAAACTTCGATAAAAGGTGTATGCAATGAGATATACCACCTCTGCTAACCTCAGTTTAGGTATTAGTTATTTCCACCTTATTATGTTCCTTTCCAGACAATTCCTGCCATAATATCACATATGACACCCTAAAAAAATATCACATATGACTCAACTGTATAACTAACATAACATGATGGTTCCTCTTTCAATAAGCTTCTATAATATATTTAAGCCTTAGCTTAAGATGAATCATTATCTGAACAAGAAGGAATCACTTTGTTATGTCAGACAGTATCTGTGATTAAAAACTCTGTGTAGCAGTTTTGGTAAAATACCCTTCTCAAAAAGAAAGTTATGGTAAAGTAATCCCAGAAATGAATAAGAAACCACCGAAGGAGGAACCTAGCTTCCCCCCAAGGAAAAGGAAAGAAGGGTAACCTTCAAGTATATGGTTGATGTGCTTGACTTCAGTTGACAACAGAAAGTAGCTACCTTTTGTGTTACTAATTTATGTAGAAGCAAAGTGTGCATATCTGCAGGAGGACATATGCTAGAAGCATTGGGAAATGATTTAAGTATTTACACTTGTATAATCACCAAAAGGAAGAAAATCTTCTGTCTTATTTGCTGATAGACATGCAACTTGTTTTGACATCTATGTTCTGCATTTATGAAATACTAAATTGAAATATAGCTCTAATGGTAGATTTGATAGTTGAAATCAGTATATTAGCTGTTTCTATAAATGTCTTGTAGCGGTTAACCCCAAGCATGTTCATTGCATCATGTTCTCGACGTTTTATTTATATTTGAAAAATTATGCAGTAGTTAAATGAAACGCCTTCTGGCCTGGTAATCATGTATCATGTATTATGTGTCTGACATCTGTGCAAGGAATCATCTATAATCCGGTATGGTGTAGTTTTAATATGTGAACATTCTGTTGCTTCTTGAGTTATATATGAATTTCACTATATGCTACTATTTTCACCAATCTTACAGAAGATAGTTTCTTTATTTAGGAGTTTGCTAGTAAGGATCCTAGTTTTTCTTGTTTTGTATTGTAATGTGTTTCTTATACTTTATGTCCTTTTGGTTTAGTGCAAGCACGAGTGCTGGTAACCAACCACCTCTACAGCAATTACTGCTGCCCGCACCTCCAGTATCAAATGGTTCATCGTCTTCATCAACAAAATTAGATCCCAATATGGACCTTCTCAGTGGTGAGGATCTCAGTAAACCTGCACCCGAGAATGCACTAGCTCTTGTACCTGTTGGTGAACCACTCACAAATTCTGCTTCTGATCAGAACATTTTAGCCCTTGCAGACATGTTTCCCACTAGTGGCTCTAATGTTAATAATAACAATATGTCAAATTCATTGGTTCCTGCTTCTGCATTCTCAGTGTCGCAGAGAAACCCTTCAATACCACAGCATCAGCTTCAGATGCAGCAAGCCCAGCACCCTGCACTCTATTCTAACGGAAACATTCCAAGTGTAGGTCCACCACAGTATGAGCAGGCAGCTTATGGCCAAGGTGCCCAGTTGACACAGCCTAGTCCATCTTGGAATGGTCAAGTCACCCCGGCCTTTACTCCACAGCAGCAGGCATACAATTACGGTAAGTTACCTACTCGTCTTTTACTCTCCTTGCAGTCCTTTGCCAAACTTAAAGTCTGATTGATGAGAGAGATCTGAGATAAAATTACAAGGTCGTGAGTAGAATTTGAATCAAATAAGTTGTGTGCATGTTGCAAGTATCGGTAGGAGTCTCGTTTCTTAACACTGGAAGTTTCGCCTGTTCTCTCTGAAATTACTTCCTCATGGACATTGTTCTCATCAGAGATGTTTTTCATTTCTGGTGCTTTTGCTGATTATTCTCATCTTACTACACAGGCGCTAATGATCAAAGTGGAGACCTTCCTCCACCACCATGGGAACAGCAAACTGTTCAGAACAGTGAATCACCTAGATTGCAGCCACAACCAATACAAAGCGGTCAATTTGGAGCTGTACAACCGATTCAACTCGGCCAGCTTGGAGGTATGCAACCCCAGCCTATTCCAGGTGGTCAGCTTGGAGCAATGTATCCACAAGCAATGATCAGCGGACATCTTGGAGGTTTTCAACCCCAAGTTGTGCCGGGCAATCAGTTTGTTGGCATGTATCCCACAATGCAGAACGCTCAGATGGCAGCCATTTATTCACAACAAATGCTTGGAGGACAATTGCCGATGCAGGGAGGTCAGATGACCGCCTACGCTTATGGCCAGTATCCAGAAGCTCAGTTCAATGATCCGAGGAGATCGACGTACCCCTACGGGAGTCCAAATGACCTGTCTCAAAGAATGCATGGTCTCAACATGCAAGACAATAGCGCATATATAAACAGAACTTCCTACGGGACATCGTCGACCTCTTTACTCCAGTCCAGCAAGCCATCCAAACCCGAGGATAAGCTATTTGGTGATCTTGTCAACATGGCTAAGACAAAGCAAAATAAATCTAGTGCAAGTAATGTTGGAGGCTTGTAAGATCCCTTTCAGGATAACTTATTTTTTTCGTTTCTCTTTCACATTTTTTTATTTGCTATATTATCTCTTCTTGTTATCTTATAAATATATTGATCTTTCTGTTTCATCTGTTTGTACGCTCTGTTTATTTTAGCTATGTACATTTTGTTCTACAGAAGACAAATTTGAAAGGGCTGGTCTAGGAGTTCATAAATGTGTTGCTTGGCCTAACTCTACTTGTGTGAATTCCTTGTTCTACAAAGTGAAATATTCAAGTTCTACTTGCAACCAGGCACTCTGACCTTCAGTTGTCCTTTCATGTACATTTTGAATTACAACATATTGGACCATTTTTTTTGGGTCGAAATAATTTATAAATTAAAAAGAGAACAATGAACTTGGTGGTGAGCCAATGCATTATATGGTCATTAAGATAAAATTTGTCATTTTTATTCATGAGATAAATCGATGCACTTAGATAAATCTTATTGTCCAAAATAGTATATGAAAATTTGTACTTAGTTTAAGAATGATTGTGTTTAACTTATAATGCGGTTTAATGACGAATTAATTATGCAACAATAGAAAAACAAGGTACAGGAGTGAATTACATTATTTTCTGTTATATATAATTAAAACAAAAGTAGAAAAAGAACAAATTCAATTGGGTAAATTTCGCAAATGATCTCCCAATTATAACATTGTATCTTAATAGTCCTCTAACTTTCTTTTTTTCACAAAGCGTCTCTCAATTTCATTTGTATACTCTACGTGAACTTGCCAATTTCTATTGAGTCACTGGATCATTCGTCAAAGGTCATTTTTCCAAGATGGTTGTAATGGACTTGATAAAGAAAATGTAAATTGCTAAATTATTAACTTTAAGGATAAAATTGGAAACTACTGACTAACTCTCATGGTGAATAAATCATTGTTAATAATATAAATCCTCATTTGAAAATTTTAAGAGATTGGGAAAGTCTGTTTATTAGTGTAACACCCCCGATTTCATTCAAGATATTGTTCGCTTTGGGCTCATATGGCCCGCACGAATTTAAAACGCATCTTTAATAGTAAAAGAGATAGCTACATATAAGTCCATGACCACCTCCGTATTTTGTCCATGTGGGACTAACTTTCATTCTCATCATCTTGGGGCCTTACAATTTTTCTTCCTTCGGAGCTCAACGTCCTCGTTGAGTCGACCCACATGGTTCAAGTGAGCACGCGAGGTTGGCTCTGATACCTTCTGTAACACCCTCAATCCATTCAAGATATTGTTCACTTTGGGCTTATATGGCCCGCACGAATTTAAAACGCGTCTTGAATGATAAGGGAGAATGCTACATATAAGNTTTCTTTTTATTTTTAATTATAAAAGAATTTGTTTAGCTGATATTTATTTTTTGAATAAATAATTATTAAGATATATTTTTATTAAAAAAAAATTATATCAAATAAAATTTTAATTGATCATAACTTTTGAAAATAAATTTATTTTTTTTCATATTTAATCATTCATTTGTGATTCTTTATGTAAATTATAAATTATATTTTAATTTAATATTTTTTTAATAGTATCCGGTTCGACCGTCCGGTTTAATCGGTTCGACCGGTTAAACCTGACCCAGATGTTCTTCTGGGTCGATGTCCGGTCCGATTCTGACAACATTGATCTAGAGCATTACAATCTCCCCCCCTTCGGTGCTCAACATCCCTTATCATTTAAGACGCGTTTTAAATTCGTGCGGGTCATATGGGCCCAAAGCGAATAATATCTTGAATAGATCGGGAGTGTTACAGAAGGTATGAGAGCCAACCTCGCGTGCTTACTTGAACCATGTGGGTTGGCTCAACGATTGTAAGACCCCAAGATGATGAGAATGAAAGTTAGTCACATATGGACAAAACACGGAGGTGGTCATGGACTTATATGTAGCTACCTCCTTTACTATTCAAGACACATTTTAAAACGTGCGGGTCATATGAGCCCAAAGCGAACAATATCTTAAATGGATTGGGAGTGTTACAGAAGGTATCAGAGCCAACCTCGTGTGCTCACTTGAACCATGTGGGTCGACTCAACGAGAACGTTGAGCCCCGAAGGGGGAAGATTGTAAGGGCCCAGATGATGATGAGAATGAAAGTTAGTCCTACATGGATAAAACACGGAGATGGTCATGGGCTTATATGTAGCATTCTCCCTTATCATTCAAGACGCGTTTTAAATTCGTGCGGGCCATATAGGCCCAAAGCGAACAATATCTTGAATGGAATCGGGGGTATTACAGAAGGTATCAGAGCCAACCTCGTGTGCTCACTTGAACCATGTGGTTCGACTCAATGAGGACGTTGAGCCCCGAAAGGGGAGAAGATTGTAAGGCCCCATATGATAATGAGAATGAAAGTTAGTCCCACATGTACAAAACACGGAGGTGGTTATGGACTTATATGTAGCATCCTCTCTTATCATTCAAGATGCGTTTTAAATTCGTGCGGGCCATTGGGCCTAAAGTGAACAATATATTGAATGGATCGGAGTAGGCATGATTCAGATTCTATTCTGATGATTTTAAATTATTTTTTAAAAAAATATTTTAAATTTTAAATTTAATTTTAAGTCATCAGAACATATTTGATTATTTAATTTATCATAAAAAAATTACTTAGCCAAACTGTTAAGTAGACTCTTTTTTCTTTAATTTAAAATGTGAACTCACATGTTTTATACGGGTTCACAATTACGTGCTTATGTTTTATTTGGTATTAAGAGTCTTAAAAATTAAATCATTTTGTATCTTATAATATTTTATTGTTATTTTTTTCATGTAAAAGAGAAAACTCTCTATAAAAAAAAAAAGAATGGCGTCAAATTTGCGTTATCTTATGTATGTGCGTGATTTTTTATTTTTTATTTTTTTTGTTTTTTTTTCTTCCAATAGATTTGGACTTGGATATCAATCTAGTGGGTAGATTCAGTGGCACAACCGTAAATAGTTGAAACCTACGCCGCCTCATCTTTATATATTTCCTGCCACAGCGATCCACTTCGAGGTCCACCAAAACCATCCGACTCCATCCATCCATGGCTCACTCCGTCTGCTTCCCCGCCGCTGCGAGCTCCTCCGTTGCTCCCCCTCCCAAACCTTCTCCCCCACTTTGCCCCACGCCGGCCGGCGTCTCCGGCGGCCTCACCTCCCGTTGCCCGGCGCCCAGGTTCCACTCCCTCAGGGTCAAGGTGAGTTGATGCATTGCTCTCTCGGTGCCTATGTGCAGCTGCCTGCGTCTTCCTCTTTGCAAGCTCTTGCTGTGTTGGAATAAAGTTGTGTGATTTCACTTGGCAGGCTACTACTGAGAAGGACAAGGGGACGACGAAGAGGAACAGCATCATCTGCCCCGACTGCGAAGGGAATGGTATGTTAAATCTGTTTGAAGTGATGTTGATTAAGTAGTGAGTTCTTATTGTTTTTTCAGAATTTAGTTCTGTCAAAGCAAATTGCATAAGAAGTTCTGGCAAATGCCTCTCAGCAAAGATTTTTTTTTTGCTATTGTTTATTATTTATGCTCAGAACCAAAGAGAACAATGGGAATTTGTGTTTTCATCAATGTGAAAGATGTTCTATAAAAAGAGTTGAAAGGTTTGTGGTTTCTGTTTTGTTTTGTTCTTGAATTCTTTGGCATCTCAAAACTCTGGAAAGAGAGCTCATGTTGCTGAATTACCAGATGGTTATTTGTGCATCAACACATGATGATTAAACACATTGCTCTTTTGCCTTTTCTTATTGAAAGTAAACCTGTCTTAATCCTAGCACTTCTTTCATGTTGTGCTTTATGTGTGAAGTGGGTTGAGGTAGAGTTCCTGGAATTAGCCGTTCAGTTGATTAAGATTCTCTCTGTCATCGTCAATGGATTAGATCATAAAACATCTAATAATGTGGCCGAAATCACCATCACTTGAAACTGCTCGTAGTTCTTTCCTATGTTTAGTCATTTGCAGTTATGTTTTTGTAGAAGGAATATGAAAAATTGGCAACCAAGATTTTGCTTTTCGGCACATATGTTATTTTGCTGGTTCTTTTTTTCTTATCTTATTTGACAATAGTACTTGAAACTTATCATTTTATCTCCTACAAAAATAGTCATTTTATTCCATAAATCTGCTCTATTCCCTCAATTCAGATTTGGATGTACTCTTGTGTAGAGAATAGTTTTTCAGTTTTTTTTCCTGACTATGGTGTAGAGTGATACTGATTGGCCATGAATAATGAGAGAATTCATTTATTGACATTTTCGTGCTCATTTCCAAATTTTTGCGACAGACTACATTGTTTAAGATACATAGATGTATGTAGAATATCAGTCTTCCTGATCAACCTCAGTCTGGTGAAAAAAGAACTTGGCTATCGCTCCCGTCGTAAAGGATAGTTTTCCACTTTTTTTCCTGACTATAGTGTAGAAAAGAGATACTGATTGGCCTTGTTATTCGACTTTATTTGTTATCGACCCTGCCTATTCAGGTATTCACTTATATCATACACATGGATGTGTACTGCTAAAAGATGTGTGTTAGTCAATGTTTAATACTTTGGTTCACTTGGGTCCATAAGTTTTAATATAGCAGAACATAGTCTTATTGTACCATCAGATAGCAAATACTAATATTTTGTTTTTCTATGTTATAGGTGCAAAAGTCTGTACACAATGCGAAGGATCAGGGGTCAATTCTGTTGATCACTTTAATGGTCAATTCAAAGCTGGTGCCACCTGCTGGCTCTGCAAGTAAATCATCCAACCCTTCAAATTTGCTACTTTTTTATCTCATATTTCATGAATCTTCATTGAACCCAGTTTCCTGCCTCTACCTGCTCAATAAAACAAGAGATACAAGTATACAACATTTTAGAAGGAATGAAATTGATGTTTCTCGTTTACTGGAAAAAAAAGGTGTTTCTTTGGAATATTGCAGCCAACAACATTCTAACTTAAAAGAGTAGAAATTATTGTATCTGAACATTCTACAGTTTTTCGTTTGCTTTCAGATAATCTGAGGTTTATTTGGTTCATAAAGTCCATATAGCAGTATCAGATTGTGTTTAGCTGATGGTATGGCCATAAGAAAATACTGAGGACATAGTGAAAGCATAACCTGTAGGTTGTTGTTCGAAATCTTCGAAACAATTAATCTGACCTTATTATTTCGTGTTAGTCAAGATGCAAAACATCATAACTCATGCATTAGACACTTTTTGTTTAACATGATTCTCCGAGCAAATTAATACGAATTGGAGAGCAGCTGCTGCATGGTTTTCCTGTATTTCTGTGTTGAATGCTGATTGAATATTTTTTTTAATGTTAGTTTACATTTGAGCTAGTGAATTATGATTTATATTTGATCATTTGCTTCGATCTACAATCTAATGCTCTTAATGCTAAAAATTTGCAGAGGCAAGCGCGAGATACTATGCGGAAACTGCAATGGCGCAGGCTTCATGGGCGGCTTTATGAGCACGTTTGATGAAACCAGTTCGTAAAGTACAAGAACAATACTCAGAAAATTTCACATTAATCTACCCTTAATGTCACTGGTTCCATCTGGTGGAGCTGTTGTTTTTGTTCATCTCTGGAATTCAGAGCTTTTGCTTGAAAATTTTATCAGAAAATGTCACCTGTTCGTGACCTTTAGATCGTGATTGTCACTAATTTTGTCAAATTGCTGTATAAGAGTGATATTTTAATGGCTATCTACAAGAGGACCAGTATAAAACAATGGTGAAAATATCATGTTGATAAAGTGCTTTAAACGAAGAAAGATCGACTACATTGAAGCTTGAGAAGATACAAGGCGAAATTTATTTTTAATTGAGTTACGTTCAAGGTTGTCAAGATCGAGATCTTAAGTAAGATCGTAAGGGGGTCATAAGATCGGATCGAGGATCGTAAGATCCTATGAATTAATAAAATTATACATTTTAATATAAAATATATAGTTTAAACTTTTTTTACTCAAATTTTGAATTAGACTTCAATAGATCATAATTTGATTAATTTGTAAGAAAAAAATCTATTGAACTCTATTTATATTCATTGTTATTATTAAAATTGTAAAAATTATTATTTTTAAATGAATAAAATATTTATTTGAGGTCGTATAAGATCGGATAAGATCGTACGGCATAAATTAAGATCATATTAAGATCTTACCCATAAGATCTTAATATTAAGATCGAGATCGGTGAGAGCCCTCAAGATCGTAAAATCGTAAGATCTTAAGATCTAGATCGAGATCTTGACAACCATGATTACGTCTTTGAACAGCGGTAAAATTATATTTTTAATACGAAGAAAATAGTAAATGTAAATGATATAAAATATTAGAGAGTTTGTATATGAATTTTTAATACAAAATAAGAAACACATTCTAAACTTTCGTACGCAATGAGTGATTTCGTCGTCTCAATTATTTCGTCGCCTCAATTATTTGAAAGGAACATAGTGTCATATTAATTTTTACTTGATTAATATTCAAGAAATTTCGTAAAATTTATATAATAAAGTTTTGTGATCAAATTAAGAAAAAGGATACATGTATTAACTTTTGCTACCTAAGAATCCACAAACCAACTCATAAGCTCCAAAGATGGCGCCATTAACAACAAAAGCTCGAACCACAGCAGTCCCAAGTCCACGAAACAGCACACAGCTCCCTTCTTCTCGCACGCTCTTGCGCACGCAGTCGACAACGCCGAGGTACTTCAATGGCGGCTGCCCGGGCAACGGCGCAGACTGAGCCTGGAGCCTGGTCTTCACCACGTCCATTGGGTAGCAGCAGACCCAGCTGCAAACTCCGGCGAATCCTCCGGCGAGAAGGACCGAACCCATGCCTTCTTCCCCGTTCTTGCGCCCCGGGCTGAGCTGCCTCTTTGCCCACTCGTAGCTCCAGAAGTAGGCGCCCAGAGAAGGCGCGTCCCTGAGCGCGGTGACCGACAGACCTCTGTACAACCCACGCAGCCCTTCGTTCCTTATGATGTCCCTGGCCATGCTGAACGGCCCCGGCGGACTGGCGTCCGGCGTCCGCAGTTGGAGTCTGATCTTTACGAGCTCAATGGGGCTCAACGTCAAGCTCTGCAGGGCGCCGGTGCCAACGCCGGCCAGTGCGACGCTCTTGTAGGAAGGATGACGCTGCTGGTCGTTTGCGTTCTTGGATTCGAGCGCTCTCGATAAGGTCGCGTGCAACTGGAACACCACGGCGTTCTGTAGGAATGACGGAAGGATTTGAATAAAGCGCAGGAGGAGTAATATGATGATGCACGTAAGAACAGCGGCGGCGTACGTACGTACGTACCTGGAGGGCGACTGAGGCGAGAGGGGCGGTCATGCCGCGGTAGAGTGCGGCGAGGCCCTCCGACGCGACGACGCTCTGGAGCAGCCCAATGGCCGAGGTTCCTCCTCCGCAGCTGCCGGCTGCTGCGCAAGCCATCGGCGCGGACAGGTTGGGCCGGGCGGCGGCCGGCTGCTGCAGGCGGACGCGTAGGGTGTCTAGGGGTTGGCCGCAGATGACTCCGGCCATGCCGGCGAAGCCTCCGGCCATGCCGGCGAAGCCTCCGGCCACGAACTCAGTCACCAAGCTGCTCTCCATCCTTCCTCTCTCTCTCTCTCTCTCTCTCTCTCTCTCTCTCTCTCTCTCTCTCTCTCTCTCTCT
>LTAE01000248.1:0-12924 GCA_001647135.1 Pontederia paniculata | reverse complement strand
TATATATATATATATATATATATATATACATTTTATCTCTGTTAATGCTAACTAGATTTTTTATTACAATTTTTTTACTTCATTACAACTAACTATTTATTATTATATTATATCGTTTATATATTTTCTTAGCCATACATTATAAACTCTTTTTTTTGTTAATATCATGCTTTTTTTTTACGATTGTGTTATATAATTTTATTTTATTAGAAGTGCATAACTTTTTTATCAAAATAAAATATAAGATGTAAATATTTATTATTCACAGATTACATCTTCACAATAATATTTTTTTACATCTTATACTTTATTTTGTCAAAAAATATTACGCACTTCCTAATCATTAAGATATATACTAATCAAAATAATTTCACGTGTTTGTGTTACTTTTTAAGATATCTATATTAAATTTAGTGATAAACGTCAAATAATAATTTATTTATAAAAGTTAATCTAAATCACATTAGAAATCATATAAATAATATAATATAATGATAAATAATTATGTGTAATAAAGCAAATAAACAGTAATAAAATGTTATGTTTTTTCATAGAAACGGTGTGGTATTAATTGAAAAGATATTATAGTATATAGCTAAGAAATTATATAAATAACACATATAATAATAATATTTAATTATCATGAAGTAAATAAATAGTAATAAAAAATCTTGTTAGTATTAATGGACATATAATATTACTAACTTTTTTGGGATGTGTCATCTTTTTTGTTTAATAGCATAAAATAAATAGGGATATAATTGGTAAAGAGGAGTGGCCTTAAGGGCACCCTTGTTCTTAATGTCATTTCCAAAATATTAATGACACTCAACTTAGCACATTATATCTTTAAAAGTCATTTATATTATTATCTAAACTGCACCGTTTTCTATAAAAAATAGATAAAAGATTAATGACTTGTCACCTTCCAAATATTGGAGCAGCATGATTTTTTCCCGGCGAAAGAGCAACATGAAATTATTGATTGAAAAAAAAATATATAAAAGTTTCAGTTTTGACAAAAAAAAAATTCTAAAGTCAGACAGAAGCATTCATGTTGGCATTTGAATCCATATTTAATTATTAACATGACTTGCATTTCGGTAAAGATGATTAACATGTTTAATGAAAACATATATTTAATTGTATTTTTAATTAGCATCTTCAAATAAAAAAAATAGAAATGCGTATGTGAAGAAAACTTTTATTTGCGGTATTAATGACTACCGCAGATCATTAAACTAATTCAGTTTTGAAAAGAGTAAATGTATAAACTTGATATATCTAAATATTAAAATAGTGCGAGAATAATATGTTGCTTCATTAATTGCATTATATTAAACAAGAGATTTAATTGTGTTAATTAATTATAATGTAATCGGAGAAAGACGATCAAACAATTATCAATCATGGTCCTTGCAGATCGGCGACCTGTAGAGCATATGTAACGCACAGTCGGGTTGCTCAAGGAGCAGATCTCTCTCCTTATTTATAGATAGAGAGAGATATGTGAAATCATTGCCTTATGGTCGCCCCCCAACTGACGTCCTTTACACAATTACGACTATTGTGATTTTTTTGTATTGAATTTAAGGAAATAAGAGTTTTAGTTATGTTAATTATTTAGAATGTAATTCATTGTAACGTCTATCATAGATCATTAAACAAATTCAAATTTGAGAAGAGTAGAGGTATAAGCTTGATATCTTTAATTATTAATTAGTGTAGGAAAAATTGTTGCTTCATGACTTGCATTAGATGAGATATCTAATTATTTAATTAATTAGAATGCAATTTTATTGTGTTGAATTTAGTCAAATAAGAGGTTAATTGTGTTTTTAATTAACATCTTCAAATAAAAAGTAAGAATGAGTAGGTGGAGAAAGATTTTCTTTGCTCCATTAACGACTACCATAGATCATTACACTATTAAGTTTGAAAAAACGAATATCTGAGCTTGATATATTTAAATATTAATTAGTGAGAAAAATGTTGCTTCACGAACTGCAAACAAGAGATGTAATTGTGTTAATTAATTAGTATGTAACTTTTTGATATAGAACTTAATGAAATAAGAGATTTAATTGTGTTAATTAGAATGTACCTAGCTTTCAAAGTAACTGGCCAACTGTCTAGATAGAGAAGTCACCTTACTGTTGGGGCCCCGAGGGGGAGGAGCCCTCTTCTTCTACTAATGTTGAAATAGGGCAAAACAGTTGTTCCAATTCCGACTTTAATTTGGCTAAGTGAGAGCTAGCACCGAATATTTGAAGTTAATGAAATAAGAGATTTAACTGTGTTTTTTAATTAACATCTTTAAATGAAAAATAGGAATGGTCAAGTGGAGAAAATATTTCATTGCAGCATTTAACGGGTACAGTATACAATTAAACCAAATCCAATTTGGAAGAGTAGTAAGTCTGATATCTCTAAATATTAATTGGTGTGAGAAAATGTTGCTTCATTAGTTGCATTATATTAGACAAGAGATTTGATCGTGTTAATTAATTAGAATGTAATTCTTTTTTGTATTGAATTTAATGAAATGCAATATTTAATTATGTTTTTAATTAACATATTCGAATAAAAAATAGGAATCGGTACGTGGATAAAATATCTCATTGTAGTATTAAGGTCCATCATAGATAATAAAATTAATTCCAATCTTAAGAAAAAAAATTAATCAATGTGAGAAAAGAATGTTGCTTCATGCATTGCATTACATTAAGTAAGAGATTTAATTGTGTTAATAAATTAGAATATAATTTTTGTCTTGAATTTAATGAAATGAGAGATTTAATTGTGTCTTTAATTAACATCTCCAAATAAAAAGAATGGGTAAGTGAAGAAAATATTTCTTTGCAGTATTAACAGTTAACGTAGATCATTAAACTATGAGTTTGATATCACTAAATATTAACTAGTGTGACAAAAAATTCTTTAGGAATTGCATTACATTACATAAGAGATGTAATTGTGTTAATTAATTAGAATATAATTTGTCTGGTCTTGAATTTAATATAATAAGAATGGGCAGGTAGGGATGAAAATATGTGAGTTCGTTCATAAGCGACTCGTGATTTAACCTAATTAACAAGTAGGTTAGACTTAAAATTTGAGTAAGTGGTGAATTATTAAAATCTCATTGAAAAATGCTACCATTGATTGAGGCGATGAGAGTAAACGATGAATTATTAATGTAGTTCACCTATAATCCATGGGTCTTGAATTATATTGTGCATACATTTATGATTTAGGAAGGTTAATAATAATAATAATAAATTTATTATGGGACTAAAAGGTAGAGACTTCATGCATCATGGTCTGCAGTTTCTGAATATTCATCGGTACATATTAACTTGAAAAGTGAAAGCACTTTAGTAGTCTTAAAGAAACGAAGTAAAAATAAGTTAAAAAAAAAAAACACTTAAGCTCTAAGAGGCCCTCGTTACGGTATTTTTTTTTATCTCGAAGTGCAATCTCGAGAAGTGCTTTTTTTTTTGTTTAAGGGTAGAACCCCACCGGTTTCCAGGACTACTAACACCTGACTAATTCAGTGTTCGGACGAGTGCGATGAAGGTAAATCCTGACCAAAGTGGTCTCTCTGGAAATCGAACCCGGGGCTACTAGCCCCGTCCTCTCAGGGCACAGTCCCGCTAACCAACTGTGCCAACCACTCTTGATTAATCTCGAGAAGTGCTTTGAGTGCGAGTCCAATGCTTCAATTGAATGACATATATGTGGAGAATGCAGTTGAATGGTTTATAATTCATAACTTAAGTGGTAATTTGATTTTTAACATAAGCCGTGTTTAGATGATTAAGATTCAAATTTTGTGTAGAAGTCCGATCATTGTACTTACTATTCACATAAAAGTTATCTAAATTGGGTCTAATCCTTTACCATATAAAAAGAGACCGAGCATAATGACCATTAAATCTAATTAAACAACACAGTTTGCACGTTTGTTCCTTTTTTTTCTTTTTTCTTTTTTCTTTTCTTTGGGAAAAAAAGAAGAAGAAATCTTCTGTTAATACTAAGAAAAGATCCACTTTTGAATTAGGAAAATTATGAATTATCTTTGAATATAGTTGTTGCTAGGCCAAGAGCAAGACACGAACGAGCTCCAACCCCAACGCTTTGATAAAAGGTTTGATGCACACACAGATTTGTTTTCTTCTCTTTCAATAATTTTACGGAAAAAGAAAGGGACATTAAGATTCGTGAATGCAGGATTAAATAAAAGACTGAGATGTATGCGCAGTTTTTAACCATGCATTAAGCCGAGCTAGGGAATTTAAATGGTAGAATACAATAGAACACAAGCCCAAATAAGTGGAAAGTGGATCAATACTCCCATTTCTTCATCTCCATACCGTCCGGCGGACTTCCCTCCACCTTCTTTTTTCCGACTTCTTTCCAATTTGTCGACAAGACCGTGCCGTTTGATTCAACCTATTTATCGGTAACCACATTTAAATGGGTTCACTTCAACTGCCTTAGGCTAACATATAAACAAAGTACGGAGGATGCTGTCTTACGAAAGATTTGTTTATAGCTCGTCTCATGTCCTCATCGGCATCTGAATATATATCCTTGAAGAATTTGTTTAGTGCTGCATCACCATCCAGTTTCTCGTCTTTCTCCTGTGTGAAGAGGTAGGTAAACAAGGATAGCTGGCGTTATAGCAAATCGAGAAGTCGTTCAAATATTGATTAATCATTGACAAGGGAAAATAAAAGAAAATAAAGTATTCATGGTAGAGTGCGTTGATGCTTTCTGTGCTAACCTCTTTCTTTACTTGAGCTTCCAATTTATCCCAATCAACTTTAGATTTTGAAGATGGGTAGGACGGCCTTTGACCTTTGGCAGCTGCAGATAGACAACAACATCATTAAGCTAAGAACGCCAATGTATACCGTAAACAATGAAGCAAGAATATTTGTGCGACAGAAAACAAGGATCAAATATGGGGGTAGCACATCAATTTTCTAAGTGCATGCACTTTGCAACTACTTTTCCTATCATTTCAACACATGCTTCAACTTAAGCAAAAGTAATATGTCAAACCCAGACACCTTCAACTCCAAACTGCACGAGTCAGAACAAGTTAATTGACAAAAGAATTTCCACAGCCAACTATTGAAATATAGGAAAGTTAAAAATAAAAGTTAATCTGAGTAGCGATTCAAGCTAACCCTTTTATGAGCTTTTCTTATAAAGATGAACTATATTTTTACAAGAATCCCACTTGGAATAACAGCTAACTACATCTAAAGCACGGGTTACACCATAAAGAAAAAAAATTGGAAAATCAACATTTATCTGACAAGGAACGTTAGAAAACCTGTTATATAACTTTTTTTTTTGAGAAAGCTATGTCATATAATTACACAAGATAGTCTAACAGAAGAGACTTACCCATGCTTTCCCACTTATGGAAGAATATCTACCCACTATTAGAACATTATCTTGTTATAGTGTTTTGTTCAAGGGAACCTGTTTCATAAATCATTATTCTTTGAAGTTCTCATCTAGTGTTTTGTCAAAATAAATGCATATTCCTAATAATTATGGCAGATCACACTAATGAAATAAAAAAGAGTGGAACAAGAAATGCCAGGGGAAAAGTTGCTGTTTTTCACTAGCAATTACCTCTCCCCTTGAGATAAAAGTTAATAACATCGCCTATTTGGTAGAATAAAAGGGAATAAAAATTAGAACGTTAATTACACCAAGATGAAATACATACCTGATAATGTATTAATCTTATGTGGAATTGCCTTTTTCTCAGCATACTCCAGTGAAGTCCAAGTTATTGTTTCAGCCTTAAAAAGACGGATTTCAATTTTTGACGACAAGACTTGATATCTGCACTTATCTGGTATGATCTGCAATCATATGAAGGTAAACCAGAGGACAATAAAGAGGCAAGCAAATATAATACATAAGAAATGTGCTGAAGAGAGAGACACACAAGTGTGCAAAATGTATAAAGGACAAAACTTAACCTCTAGACAGAAAAAAGCAACATATGTTTGTTTCTGTAGGCAAATTATAGTAAAGATGAAAAGCAATGTCCTATATGACCTTGAAGAAAATTTAGCCACGAGAAATTGTCTTAAAGGATTGGCAAAGTTTGAATTGGTTTCAAATAGCAGCACAAAATATATATAGCCAAAAAATAATAGTCTACAACACCCATGGTTTGCAACCAATTAATCAAGCTGAAGACGGATGATTCTGTTTCTGTGATTCACGTGAATGCTTATACAATTGTTTAAAGAGTAAGACAATTGTATCAATTGCATGTGTGTATAACTGTATACACAAACACGTAGATAAAATGATTGTTCACCCCGGGTACGGATTTTTTTTTGTGAGAAGAAGCATGGTGGTTTTAACTGCACAATAAATTGCCAAGCTCTATTCTTAAGCTATACTATGCAATTGTAGACTGGCAACTCCTACTATTTTCAAGCAGGCATGCAGTGCATGAACAAATATCATACTGTAATAGGGTCTATAACTACAGATTTAGAAGTTTTAATACAATAAACCTATAGCTAATACTCTGACTATGGAAGAGTATAAACTCAAACCAACAAAAAGTTGATATCCAAAATATAAATTTATAATGGTTCTCACAGAACTTGTTTCGTGGGACTGCAGACACAGGGCAAACAAAACCAACAGTTGCATTATACTGAACAGGAGCAAATACAGTTATAATACTTCCTAATAGGAAATCAGAGTAAAAAAAGATAAACATTTTCATGGAATGGAAACAAAGTTACTAGAACTCAGGTGGCACAAAACAATAAATGAGTTGGGAATATTAAATGCAAATGTGTCTCCTATCTATTTCATCACAGACCAAATTGAACAAAAGAAATATGCTGAACAGCCACAATCATGAAAAGGTGCATGCATAAGGATACCATCTAAATCAGAACTACAGTGGGTATACCACAAATCTAGATAACTTTTACAAAAATCGGGGTTTTTTTAGGAAGTACAGAAATAGGGCATTACTCGGATGCATGGAGAAAACCTCAACAAAAATGCATACCTTTCCAAACAGACGTGACTGAAAATGATACTTCTCCTCCCCAGGGCTATCTATTTCAACACTTAACTGTGAATAATCAAATAAAAATTATTTAATGTTTTTTTGAAAGAAAATATTCATTTAATGTTTTAACAGATGCAAACATGAAAGTAAAGCCATATATGACAACAGTTCTGGTCAATAAAGAATGAAGGGGAAAAAATGGTAGAAGAGCATACTATTTGTTCACCAAAGTCAATAGACACATTATTAGCAGGGATGCCCTTGGCGAAAAAAGTTATAACCACTTCCGATGCTGTATTATAGTAGTCATGCCTGCAGTAGAAGGATAACAAATTCATAAATACTCTTTTCAGATCATAGTGTCCACATATAATGACGCTCATACTCAAACAAAGCAAAAGATAACTAGAATGTAGCAAGCAGCTGTCCTGCAAGTAGCAACAGTAAAATTGTACAGACAATTTTAAATGATAAAATCTTAAGTGGAAAATGCAAAAGAAAATTATCAATAAATTGGAAGCATGTTCTCTCTTTGTTAAGGATTTGTGAATCACTCTCGAGCATAATAAAATAGTTCGCTCATGTTTGATGCATAGTATGCAGAAGTAAACTCAAATAAGATTTTAAACCCTTGAAAAAATCAGATTTCATTAACTTTGGAAAAGTTGTCTCGACACGAGTCAAGTAACAGGTCAAATGGAAGAAGAATGAAAGTAAGAAACTAAGAATAGAGTCTCTGCAGAACAAGGAGATAGTTAACAGTAGCAAAGAGTGGAATTAATCAAGAACTCTGGAATCAATCTATTCAGACTCTAGATCACTCCAGATGTAATTAAAAAATGAAACCAATTCTGTTATGTGTTGAAAAAAACTAAAGATGCTATACAGCTGGATTGAAGGTGAAGAAACATTTTGTTTCATTCTAAAACTATAAGATGAAAAAATCGGCCCATCGAAATGGTATTCGAAAAAGGATGCACAGTCCATAAGGTATAGTACGGTTTGAACCTTGTGGATTCAACCAAAGGGAAATAAGCTTTTGCAAGGTAATTAAACTTGGGACACTTAAACCTACCTGTATTTTGGCTTCTTCTCCACTTCCTTTGTCTGACCATGTGTAGAAGAGGAGCCATTTGCATCTTCTGCAGTTGTATCTGTCTTAGTCTGAATAGTTGATGGAGGGACCAGTTTATTTGGCAGAACACCAGTTTCTTCTATCAATGCACAAAGAGCACACGTACTATGAATAATGAGCTAGCTAAGTGACATGGTCAGAGTCAGCAAAAGAAGTCTCAAATGTGTCTATAAGAAGTCAAAAATATTTTCCATGTTAATATATTTTTTAGGATTTCATGCTAATATATGTCCATAATGAATTCATGAAACCAGAAATTTTATTAGTGATGAAAATCCATTTATGAGTTTAACATTTAACTTAATATTACGAAGAGAAAGATAGTAAGTTTTACTTCATCATTATCATGTCAAATACAGAGATTAGGTGCAGAACCAGTATTCTATGGTGGTTGAAAAGAAGAATGCACCTGCAATGTGCTCATCACATTCTTTGATCAATTTTGTGAATCTTGAATCCCCAGGTGTCAGTGCTAAACCTGCTTCAAGAGCTGCTTTTGCTGTTTGATACTCTTCAAGTTTAAAACAAGCAGTGCTGCAGGTGACATACATTGTCAGATTGTTTAAAACGAATGACACAAAAACTTTTCTAAAAGTTGGACTAGAATGCTACACAATACAAGACTACATTGAACAAATTGTTCAAGTGAAAAAAGGGAAACAGTAAAGTTCATCTACATGACAAAGATACTTATATCCAGGACAACAAAAAAGAGATTTGACCATGCTCAGGCTAAGGAAATGCACAGAGGACTACTGCTGCAATAGTTGCATTTCCTTCAACTAAGTGATTTGAGCACTAGTAAGAAACAAAATCCACTTCATCATTCCACCTATTCTAACTAAATAGTAGTTATATCACAAGTATGAGGAGTAGTACATTGATCAAGAAAGCACTCAAAAGTCCCAAAAAAATCACTTACCTAGAACATGATATGTAGTGATCTGATGGTACATACAACAAAGATACTCGTTATACCCACAACGACGATCGTGATCTAAAGTAAGCATACTTTATATAATCTAGACATGAACTAGGCATACATCATTTGGAGTTCTGTACTACTATAGAACCTTGATTGTAAGGTTCTATTTGGGCTTAAGATGGGCCAATTATGTATATGCTAATGGACATGAAGCTAGCCGAATGTGCCTGTATGTGCAGAAAATGCGTCGTATACAAGAAAGTGGGATAGCGAGTTTAGACTTCTCTAAGCACTTATTGGACCGAATCCAAGTAATGATTCAACCTATCCTCTTATGAACTTTGTATCAATCACCTCAGAGGTGGTTCCATAATTTGTACAAAATAGTTCAATTTCTATAAGTATCATATCTATAGATGCTTTCAATTACGTTAAGAAATAAAAAAAAAGTAGCTTGCATCAATAGTGCTAATAAGGAATTATTTTAGTAGAAACTACTGGAACACATGCACATTCGAAGTTGCTTCATGGAAAAAATAATTGCAAGAAGAACATGAAGAACGCACCCCTTGCGCAAGTAAGCTTTGATCATGGAGGGATCAAGCTCAATTGCCTTATTTGCATCCGCAACCGCTTCTGGAAGATAAAAAAACAAAGAAAAAAGGCAAAATTATAAGTAAACCAAGCAATAGAGAACGCACAAATGGAAACAAAACCATTGCAATTAGAGGAGGGAGGGCGCGGCTGAAACCCTAACCGGTGTAGTTGTCGAGTTTAATGTTGGCCTGAGCGCGGTCGGCGTAGAGACAGGCGTTGCCGGAGTCGAGGTCGATGGCCTGAGAGTAGAGGTCGACGGCGCGGTCGAAGTCGTCGTCGACGAAGGCCTCCTTCGCCTTGATCTCCAGATCCGCCGACGCCATTGCCGTCGAGAAAGCAGACGGGAAGAATATTCCAGAAGGAGGAGGAGGAAGAAGAAGAAGAAGAAGACGAAAAATTAAAGAGACGGGGCGGCGATTTAATTGTAGAGCCGCTTTTTGATAGCATAGAATTCCCAATAATAATAATAATAATAATAATAATAATAATAATAATAATAATAGAAACAAAGACTTGGCTAATTGAAACAAAGACTTGCTAATTTATTTATTTATTTATTTATTTATTATTATTATTATTATTATTATTATTATTATTATTATTATTATTATTATTATTATTATGGGTAGGGATGAGATGGTGGGACCAGACGGGATAAGATCTAAGAAATTTAATTTTATTATTTAGACTAGTAAAAAACCTAGAAAAAATGAACTTAATTATTGATAACAAACTTAATTATTTATTATAATATTTTACATAAAAAAAACTAGAAATTTGAAGTTTATCTTGAGTTGTTAATTTCGAACTTAAACCTTAGTAAATAAAATCGTGAAAAATGCGCTCTATTGGATCAAATTAATCAGTGATAACTTTAAATACCACTGGTAATTTTTTTACAGTAAATAATAAATAATATATTTTGGACCAACATGTCTATAACATTTAAGACCATGTAAAATTTTAATTTATGCATATCATTTGCATGTGGCCGCACATGGTACACTTGCCTCGCCCTATATATATCGAATTTAATAAAATTATATTCTATTTAAGTAGGATATGTCGTGTATCCTATTATTTAGATTATTAAATAAGAAATATGTGATTCATAAAAATAAATAAAAAAATATAAATATTAAATAGGTTATTTATTGTTATTAACACATCTTAGNTATATATATATATATATATATGCGCGCGCGTGCGCGCAATTAATTATGTCGGTTGATTAATAATAATTCTAAACTTACCTATTACTTCATATTTCCCTATTACCTTTTTTTTAGGAAAGAGAGGAAGTCATATAGTTTTCTTCATATTATGTATATTTATATGAAGCAAAAGATATTTTAGTCATTTGCATCAAGTTTAAACTTCCTTCTTGTATATGTGCTCCTTAAGAAGCACATACAATAATGATACATAGGCACAGATTAGTAGCATATTTGATTAACGATTAGTTTTTTCACCTACTACGGATCTCGTACTACCTCTAATAAACCCAAAAGTCATAACCTCAATTGCTTAGAAGTATCGTTTAGTCAACCTACGTTTGTTTGAACAACTTCAGTTAACTCGATTTTTCTTTGATAAGAACCGATATGATCTCTATATGGTTCCTCTTCTAAATGAAATCCAATGGGGTCCATATAAACCATATCCTCATCCATAGGATTCTAAGTCCCTAGGTCAATCGAAAGTTCAATTCTATCTGAAATATCAATTTTCAAATGATATCCACATTGTTCACAAATATTCATTTTTTACCTATTTTTTATAATTTAATTCATAACAATTTTTGCATTGAACCCATAAATATTTATTTTTTTATTTATATCTAAATCACTAGATCTTCCTCTTATATTGAAATTATTTTCATTATTACTAATTTTTATACTAGAACAACTCTCGCTACTACTTATATTTTTAGTACAAATAAAACTATAAACGAAATTATCTCTGTAATTATCAGTACGATCCAGAATTATTAATATTCATTTCATAAACGAAGGTAACTATTAATGTGATTGTTTCAACTAGATTGAGTATCATACATATAAAGATAATAATGGTGATTCTTTCTCTTAGACCCACTATCAAATAACTAGAAATAGAAAAAGAAAATTTGTTAGTTCATTCGAAAAAGAACTATTATTTTCAATCTAAAAAATCTGAGTTTCAATATCAAAATAGACAAAATAATTATTCCTAACTAAAAAAAGTCTCATTTCAGTGATCAAACTTCAAATATCCCCGACATCAAATAAATATTCGACATTAGTGAAACTAGAATTATCACTATGATTCCAATTAGAATTTTTTTTATTTGTATCATTTTTAATAGGTTCTTCACTTTGATTGCTATGTCCAATACCCAATACTATCCATTTATTTACTTAACACGCGCCTATGCTCTAACTTCCTATTGGATGACCTATAATTGAATCATTATTTTTCCATAGTCTTCCTGCTCCCTATTTGATGAAAATCCAATAGATGAATAATCATTCAATGAATAAAATAATCATGAATTAAACATATGAATATGCGCATTAGGGTTTTTTCATTAATAAGCAGGTGTGATTCTCTTTTTTGTAAATCTTACTTTGATACATATTGTTGAATATTGATGGAATATTTTTCTCAGTTTTAAAATAGGAAGACTTTCATGTAATGTACAAAAAAAATTTGAAAAAAAAAATAATTGTTTCTTCCTATAAATGAAAAATCCATTCTCATATAATGTTGTGTCGTATAATCCAAAATACAGTTTCTATTTAAACATGGAATGAGAAAGACTATATATAGGATAGAGAAAATGGGGGCCTTCTCCGTTTATGCCTTGAAACTAAAAGATATAAATAAAGAGTTTGCCCACCCCATCCCAAGGATCCAAAGGATTAATTATGGATCATATAAACAAAAAATAAAAAATTCAATTGTTTAGTTTCGATCTTATTTTGTATTTAGATTTTATATATATGGCTAAATACTAAGGTATCTACATATAAAAAATATTGCAAATAAATTGGATGCTCATTATTTTTCATTTTTATTATTCGTGGGCTCAATAATCTTTAGAAAAAGATTGGGCTGAATTTAATTGCAATCAATTTGGAGAACTGATGCGAAGTGTGGAGTAAGGTAGATGATGACCACAGGTTATGGGGTTAACCAGGATCGATCTTC
>LTAE01000247.1:165761-183695 GCA_001647135.1 Pontederia paniculata | reverse complement strand
GAAACTTATCAAAAAGATATATCTTTAACGTTTTCGACTCAAACTTAAAAAAATAAAAAAAAAAGAAATTTTCAAAGAAACTTATCAAAAAGATATATCTTTAACGTTTTCGACTCAAACTTAAAAATAAAAAGATAAGAAATAATTAGTATTAATTAATTAATTAATAATTAATAGTCCACCTCCGTGGACATATAAAAAACCCTTCAAAGTGAAGACTCGGTTTTAAAGCCAACCACCCGCCCTTTTCTTGCTCCGTCTTCTCCTTTACAACTCCTCCTCCTCCTCTGCTCGGATCGTCGAATCCATCGTCCAAATCCCTCTTCGAGCTCTTCGATCGATCGCCAATGGCTGCTGACGCGGAGATGGAGGCCTTCCTCAAGGACTGCGAGCGATCCGGCGACGCCGCCTACGCCGCCCTCAAGTCCCTCCTCGAGCGCCTCGAGAACCCGGCCACCCGATCCCCCGCCCGCGTCTTCCTTGCCCGTATCCAGCGCCGCTTCGACTCCAAGGAGGAAGGCGCCCGCTGCTTCCAGACCTACCACTTCCGCATCCACGACGTCGTTCTGTCTAACTACGAAGGTGTCCCCTTGCCTCCCCTCTTCGTAGCCAAAATCCCTTTTTTTCGATCGATTTGTATTGTTGGGGATCTTTATTTTTTGATTTATTAGTAAGTGGATCCTTGTTGATCGTGTGTTAAACTTAAAGCCTGCGACTTTATGAATCCCCATATGAGGTAGTTGGTTTAATTTGGTGTATATAGTCGATCTCCTGCCAATCGCATTTTTTTCTCTTCGTTCCTTTTTTTTCCTTTTTTGTGATCGAGTTGCTTCCTAAAATAATGGGTGGTGCTCAAAAATCGCGTTTTTTTGTTGCTTTGTGGAGCAATTTAGTTTATCTTAATTCAGTTTCGGATGAACGCGTCATTCTAAAGTGTTGTGTGTGTATATTTTTGGTTTGAATTCTGCTTTTCCTGGGCGTCTTCCAATTGAGTGCTGTTTTTTTTATCGGGTGATGAATTTGATGCTCTTTTAGATTCTCAAAGACTCGTCCGTTTTTGTCTTTTATTGAGGTTCGATGTTGTTCGCCTATCGTATCCCAATTTGGCTTCTTGTAATTGGTTGCTCTGCTTAAATGTTTGGAACCACGAATTTCTTCGCTTTTACTTATGCAATTACGTGTCATTTCCTGTATTTTGGATATACCAGTCCCGGTCAACCTTGGATATTTAACTTCCAGCTGACTCTTTTGCACTTCGATGAACATTCTTTATCTTGGTCGATTTGCTAATAAATTCCAGGATGAAAAGGACAAAATTTCAGAGATTGAAAAATCTATGATTATTTTATGTAACAAGAAGAAAAAGAAACCCTATAAGGAGTAAAGTAATCTTGTGCTCATATGCAAGCTCCCCATAAGAAAGGTCTTTTTTTTTTTTTGTTAAACTCACATAAGGTCATGTTATTCAAATAATATGATGGAAATTTCCTTAAGAGAATTTAGAAATGGAATCCCTTCATATGAGGAGCAAAGTAATCTTGTGAACCATTATTCCTTTGACTACATTCTTCATCAAAAGATTAAAGAAATACCATTTAAATATGGCACTTGGTATGCTTGGGAGATCACTGCTTGCTTTACACTGCTTTACACCGTCTGTTCAAGTTTTACTGTGCTACTTGATGAAATATGGATTCTAGTTTAGTCAATGAATGAAATTTTGAGCAAAAAGAATACTTTTTGGTTGTAATTGTTTCGACTTGTCGGTGATCCTTCCCTTTTCTTTTCTTTGGAGCTAGATCTTCGTTCCAGGGCTTTAACTATTTCTCTCACCATCAGGTTACCAGAAACGAAAGAAACTGACAATGATGGAGATACCCAGTATTTTTGTTCCGGAAGATTGGTCGTTCACTTTCTATGAAGGCATTAATAGGTATCCTGATTCAATGTTTAGAGATAAGACAGTGGCAGAGCTTGGCTGTGGAAATGGATGGATTTCCATTGCGCTTGCTGAAAAGTGGTCACCTTCAAAGGTAATTTGTACAACAAATACCTATATATTTTTTTTATGATATATTTTCAGTCTTTACTTGAACTGGTATTCTGAAACACTATTCCAAAAAAATGATACTTTTTGCCTGTCTTCTGTTCAAATGTTCTGGTCTGTTTTATGACTTCAATTGGTTTAGTATGTTGCCAATATCTCTATCCTAACCTGTGTCTTCGCTTGATGATGCTCTTTCTTTTCGAGGAATAGTTACTGCACCAAAATTTTATATAATGACCAAGAAAATGGAATTTGACAATGAACATAATCTTCTCAAGTGAATATGATTTGCTCGAATATACTTTGGAAAGGGAAGAGGAATGGAGGGGAAGAATCCTTTTAGATCTCAACAACTTTTGTTCCGTCGGGGTTTAATTTGGTTTGTGAACTACTTTGTAGTGCATATTCAGAAAGATTATTATACTTTAGTATAACATGAATTCTAGGTTTCTTTCTTTTTCATAGCAACATATGCCCATTGCATATTTGGAAACTTATGTTTCAACTCTCAATGCAAAATTGGCCCTTCTTTAGACTTGAGAGCTTCATTGCTTTAAGAGTCCTATAGAGTTCATATTTTGAGTGGTGACTTTATGTTCATCAAAGGATTTCTTGTTTTCTGCAGGTGTATGGACTGGATATTAATCCAAGGGCAGTGAAAGTTGCATGGATAAATTTATTCTTGAATGCTCTTGATGAGGATGGACTTCCAATATATGATGCAGAAGGGAAAACTCTCCTTGATAGGGTGGAATTTCATGAATCCGATCTTTTGGGCTATTGTCGGGACAATAACATACAACTTGAACGGATTGTTGGATGCATACCACAGGTACCTAAGAATTTTTTGGATGTGCAACAAAAGATATGTATATTAGATCAGAAACTGATTCAAAGAGTTTATATCTTCATTTTTTACCCAAATCTTTCAAGTCATAATCATGGCTGGATTCATTTTCTTGCTTCAGATTCTTAATCCAAACCCAGAGGCAATGTCAAAGTTGATTACTGAGAATGCAAGTGAGGAGTTTTTGTACTCATTGAGCAACTACTGTGCTCTTCAGGTTGGTCCAGTATTTAACTTGGTTCATCTAGAAACTTTTCAGTTTCACCAGGTATTAATAATAAAGGACAGTGGAGTGTTCTATGTACTCTTACTAAGTAGCCTTGAATATATCAACTTTGTTTTCATGTTGTCTTTCATATTTTTCTTTTAACTGGTGAAACCTGATGGCTGAAAAAAAGGTTAACAATAATAGCATCTAGTAAAACTTGGCATCATTCTATATTTTCAACTATTAATGTATTTTTACTAAGTCTTCCTAATGCATATTCTTCTAGGGCTTTGTTGAAGATCAATTTGGTTTGGGCCTAATTGCACGTGCTGTTGAGGAGGGAATTGAGGTTATAAAACCGATGGGACTTATGATCTTTAATATTGGAGGACGTCCAGGCCAAGGTGTTTGTAATCGTCTGTTCGAGCGACGTGGTTTTCGTATTACAAAGCTGTGGCAGACAAAGGTTATGCAGGTATCTTTGTGCTGACCAAAGAATGTTGTCCCTCCTTAAATTCTTTCTAGTGTCACTGTCCATTACCCTTGCATTCGATGAGCATGCTTAAATTTTACTGATTGGGCACTGATAGATCTGTTAGCTGCTGTGGACCATTTGATTGGAATTATAAATGTCTTAAAGATTCAGTCAACCAGTTTTATGAATGCATGCCTAGCCCCTCTTGGTCTTCTAGGATCCTTTATTTATATAGCTTTCGCACTTCTTAAATAATGATATTTCCCTAAAGTACCAATCTCTGCTACTGCTATGTTGCAGGCTGCTGATACAGACATCTCGGCTTTAGTTGAAATTGAAAAGAACACTCGCCATCGGTTTGAGTTCTTTATGGGACTTGTCGGTGATCAACCTATTTGTGCACGAACAGCCTTGGCATTTGCAAAATCCGGTGGTCGTATTTCACATGCTTTGTCCGTTTACAGTTGTCAACTTCGCCAGCCAAATCAGGTGCAATGTTTATTTTCTTCTTCTTCTTCTTCTTCTTCTTCTTCTTCTTCTTCTTCTTCTTCTTCTTCTTCTTCTTCTTCTTCTTCTTCTTCTTCTTCTTCTTCTTCTTCTTCTTCTTCTTCTTCTTCTTCTTCTTCTTCTTCTTCTTCTTCTTCTTCTTCTTCTTCTTCTTCTTCTTCTTCTGCTTATAGGGTCTTAACGGCATATAGAAATGACAATGAGTAGCATTTTGTTCAGGTGAAAATCATTTTTGATTTCTTAAAGAACGGATTCAAGGAAGTCAGTAGCTCCTTGGATTTGTCATTTGATGATGATTCTGTTGCTGACGAAAAGATACCATTCCTAGCATATCTTGCTAGTGTGTTGAAAGAGTTTCCATCTCTCCCATATGAACCTCCATCTGGAAGTGTGCAGTTTCGGAACCTTATTGCTAGGTTTATGAAGACATACCATCACATTCCACTTACTGCCAATGTAAGGAATTCTGTGCTAAAAGAGATTAGTTTGCTTTATACTCTGGTAACTGGAAGTATTACATAGACCATGAACTTGAAAAGTTAGATAAATATAAAAATTGATGCTCCGATTGTTACATATATCACGAAATTCATGATTATTTGCTATGCCTTTCAATAAAAAATTAATAATCAATCTCATTCCTGTGCAATGCCTGTTACACATCATATAAAGAGATTTGGCTCTGACATCCAGGTAAATTATTCGATATGTTAAAGGGACATCATAAATATAAAGACGTCAAAGTTCTAAAACTGATCTAGCATTTTCCTTCAGTTTATAGAATCCATGCAAAATTTTACATTTAGCAAACTTTGCAGATGAGACAAATACTAATTGCTTCTTCACATATCCAGTAAATTGTAGTTTTCTTTTTATTATTTTGGGGCATACATCCATGCTTGTTTGTTTATATTCTAGAATGCTACAATGCTATTTGAATTGGGCAATGTAGAGGATAGACTTGTTTTGGTCAGAAGATTCCCCTCGTGATCTTCTGCATATTTTGTACCTGGACAATTCAACTTGTTTTGCTAATAGATAATATCTTCCTTTCAAAAAAAAAAAGTTAGTTGTGTGAACCGTATGGATTGAACGTAAGGTCATTTGACCATGCGTTCTGTCTGTACGGTTCGCATGCTACTTTTGTGGATATCAGGCGAAAGAGAATATCACATAAAGGAAAGCACGTGAGAATTAAAAGGTTCACGCGTAACTGGATTACATCCTCGAGCGACAATAAAGTTGTATTCAAACTTGGAGCATTACAGACAGAATGTGTTTGAGCCTCCCCCACAGGGAGGGTCATCATGGATTCACAAGACCCTTTCTTGGGCTCGTTAATAGACAGATAATGCAATCTGCCCCAAATGGGATACTTATGGGGGATTAGATGTTGGGGATCACCCCCTGTGAATGCTTTTTGAAGTTTATATATAATCCTAAACTCCTATAACAAGTGAAAATCCCAAATCCTATAGGAACTTAAGGATTGAGAATTCTAACCAAATAGGACTACGAATTTCTAACTAAACAGAAAATAGAGTCCCCACCAAAAAGGCTATAATTCTCACTCCAAACATAAAAGATTCTAAACACCAATAAGAATTCTAGTCAATCTCTCTAACATATATATATAGCAACCAGAATGAACAAATTTTCAAATCTTAATCTTTCAAATTGTGACAATGTGAAAGTACCACGTATTAATTGGTTTGTCAATTTGTTAATTTGTCTAGCATTAGCCATGATTCCATGAATTTTATATGAAAAGATTGTGCATTACTTTTTGTCAAGAAAAACATTTATTTTCATGTGATTTCTTGGTGTGAATCATCTGTTATGCATCTGATAGTTTGCATTAATTAAACAAAAGGATGTTTGACTTACACTATCTTTTTTCTTCTTACAAGAATGTTGTAGTCTTCCCATCAAGAGCTGTTGCAATAGAGAATGCCCTCCGTCTGTTCTCTCCTCGACTTGCTATTGTTGATGAACATCTGACAAGACATCTACCCAACCAATGGTTGACATGTTTAGCAGTAGAGGTTAGCTGCTCTCTCCCTCCCCTCACAGATGGATCTAAGTTATTTGGAACTTTATCCTACTTATGTTTGAATGGATTCGATGCTTTCAAATGTGCTTCAACATTGGTTTACTATATTTTGTTTTCTGAAAAAAAAACAAATTCCTTAGCCACATAGAGATATCCACTCATTTCTTCCATTTATTCTCCCTTATTTTCCAGGGATCTGAAGATAAATCAGTAGAAGATATAGTTACTGCAATTGAGGCACCACATCAATCAGATCTGATGATTGAGTTGATAAAGAAACTGAAACCACAAATTGTCGTATCAGGGATAGCCAATTTTGAGGCCATTACCAGCTCAGCATTTGAGAACCTGTTGAATACTACTGAACAAGTTGGTTCACGTCTTCTTTTAGATATATCAGACCATTTTGAATTGTCTAGCCTTCCAGGATCTAATGGAGTCTTGAAGTATCTAGCTGGAAAAACTCTACCTCCACACGCAGCTATCTTGTGTGGTCTAGTGAAGAATAAGGTATTTTCTTTAAGTAGTAACTTACATTTAGCCTTCTTCTGGAGAGTTTTGGAATTCATGAACTTGATTGTAGTTCCTCTTTTGTTCTTTTGAATGAAATATAGTACTGTTAAGGTCTTATGGTTATCCAGTTATGGTGATCAATTATCATAAGAGTAATTAGAAGGGCATAAATCAGCCTTATTATAGAGTTTTGATAAGACCTAGTTACGTTATCCTACCTTAATGTTATGCTTCGTTCATCTTATGCTTTAATTCCCAGAAATCCTATAGTTATCTGAATGGCTGATTTTCTTTGGTAGAATGTGTTCGGTTTGTGTTGATCCAGGTGCCACTTTATATAACCACCAAGTGAAGTAATTTCATTATATCAGTGTAACTGGTAATTTTTACTCTTTGGGTTCCAGATTATCAAGTCATAATGATCTAAGGAATATTGATCTGTTCTCAAGACTATAATATATGAGTGACAAAATCATTTTTCTATATTTATTGTAGTTATCCTATTCTGGGTGTCACTAGTTTAGTTGTAATGGTGAAAACGTGAATCAAATTTGCCCCAGGAGCTTTCATGACAATGTTAAGGTGGCATCAACAAATCTTCTTGTAATGAAGGTATAAAATGATTGGTGCCAGAAAGGGATTCATATGAGACCTTATCTCTAAACCAATATTTCAACTGTGGAACTACCCATGCCTCTTTATTTTCTATTTCATTCTCTAGACCAGAGACTCCGCTGTATCGCAACAATAAAAACATTGAATCCTTTAAAACATGAGAATCATATACGTCAATATAAAGTCAGTCTGCAATGTGTTAAAATATTATCTCTCAGGTCATGAATGGAGTGTGTAAGTTATGTTGTTTACCTATTTGGATTTCTAGTGTTGTGACTTGTGACTGCATTCTTTTCCTTGGGTTAGTTGAAAAGCATAAATATTATTTATTTGTGAATGATTCAACGAAGTATCATCTCAGGTTTATTCTGATCTCGAAGTGGCCTTTGTCATTTCTGAAGACAAGACTATCTGTTCTACATTATCAAAGTCTGTGGAGCTACTTGAAGGCCGGACACCTCTGTTTAGCCAACACTATTATGGTTGTGTATTCCATGAATTATTGGCATTTCAACTAGCTGACCGACGTCCACCTCTTGAGGTCTCTCTCATTCTCTCTCTCCCTCAACACTCCCCCTCCTCCCCCACCCCTCTTCCTCCTGTTTATTAAAGAAATTTACAGTTCGGCGAGTTATAAACCCAACTTTGCTAGATATTGCTGGCTCAACCTGTTGACTAACCTGATTCAATTGTTTTGCTTTTGTGTAGAGAGAAACTGCATATATTGAATCAGATAAGATGATAGGATTTGCAAGCTCTGCTGTTTCTGCTTTAAATGATGCAGAACTTTATGCTTCCGATGAAAATGATTCTCCTTTAGTTCACATGGATGTTGATCAGAGCTTCCTTCCAATACCCTCAGCTGTAAAAGCATCCATTTTCGAGAGTTTTGCAAGACAGAACGTTGCTGAATCTGAGACTGATGTTCGCACTGGAATTGAGCAGCTTGTTCGGAGCAGCTATAGGTTCCCTTCTGATGGATCTTCTGAATATATATTTGCGAACTCTCATCTTGCCCTTTTCAACAAGCTCATGCTTTGCTGCATTCAAGAAGAAGGCACTTTTATCTTTCCTTCGGGTTCCAATGGGAACTATGTCTCTGCAGCTAAGTTCGTGAAAGCAAACATCATGACCATTCAGACGCAACCGGAAGCAGGGTTTAAGATTGCTCCAGAGGCACTTGAAAGCATGCTTGGGAAAGTGAGCAGGCCATGGTTGTATATATCTGGTCCCACTGTCAATCCAACTGGCTCTCTTTACAGTGACAAAGAGATTAGGGATATACTTTCTGTTTGTGCCAAGTATGGAGTCAGAGTGATACTTGATACTTCCTTTTCAGGCTTGGAGTTCCAAACAGATAACTGGGACATGTGGGATTTGCATAAAAACATTTCTGGACTTGCATCCAGTAAATCAACTTTCTGTGTGAGCCTACTTGGTGGATTATCATTTCAGTTGCTTACTGGTGGACTTGAATTTGGATTCTTGATATTGAATGAGCCATCTTTGATTAATTCATTCTCGATGTTTCCAAGCTTAAATCGACCACACAACACAGTCAAATATGCTATCAAAAAGTTGTTGAGTCTTAAATATCAGAATGAGCAGCAGTTCTCTAAAGCCATTAGTGAATGGAAAGATATGCTGAAGACTAATTATGAGCGCTTGAAAGAGGTATGCACCTTGTCGCATGTGTTTATTGTTTAGGAGTGTTTGTTATCCTAAATCAAAAGTGGTCAAATGATCACGTTTTATGTTCTAACTGAGGACTTTTAATACTAGAAGTTTGAAAATAACTAATAAGCACTGCTAATAATTTAAACTAATGTTAAATAAAGGAAGTGTGCTTATTCACCAAATTAGGCAATTATCAGATAGAACCAAGCAATCATAAATATAATCCTGGATGTGTGATTCATTGTATACTCTTCTGGAACTCGGGAAAACATCCTGTCTTTTCGTAATCTTTCATTTCTTTCTTAAAGTATCAAGAAGTTTGTACCAGAACCTGTTAAAGAAATCTTTAGGCAATTCAAATTATATGGACAATGATAACATGGACAAGTGCCATGAAGATTGGATGCTGAAGTTTTTTTTTTGTTTCCATCTCTTGCTTTCTATATCATCACAAAGCTTTCAAATACCGCTGGCTTCTGGTTTGATTGTCTGTTCCCTTTCAGGCACTCACTAGCTGTGGATGGGATGTCATAAGTTGCTCTGGTGGTGTCTCAATGGTGGCAAAACCAACATCTTACATTGGAAAGACACTCAAACTTGATGACTTTGAAGCCAAACTGGATGACGCTAATTTCAGGCAAGCCTTTCTAAGAGCCACGGGATTGTGCATTAACAGCGGCTCATGGACTGGAATTCCCAATTATTGTCGTTTCACCATTGCTCTCGAAAGCGCCGAGTTTGAAAAAGCACTAAAATGTATTGCTCAATTCAAGAAGTTAGTTCTTGATAATTAAATGTAACTTGCTATCACGTTTTGTGAATTTATGAACTAGAATCACATCACATCAGTTGTCCAAAGAGCAGTTCTGTGATCCTGCCATGAGATCATGGGAGAGATATATTGGAGAGGCTGATTCTTTTTTTTTTTTCATTTTTACCTTCACTTGTATTAATTTTTATCAGAAGTGCTCGCAAGTATACCTAAAGGCTTACTGTTGTATAGGTTTATGACCTAATTATTTTAAATTTCAAATGGGCCAAAAGGTCTGTTACTGCTCCAGGATTTCATCTTTACAGTGTATAGTTGAATATATCTTTCAAGAATAAGTTTTGGTGCTGCTGTCTCTCTTTGTGGCAATGTTCTGAAATTAAAGACAGTTTCTCTGGTTCTCCATTGAGGAAATACCAGCCTGGTTGATTAAGTTCATAATTTCTAAGTACTAATTAAGATTGGCCAGAGCTATAGATATTTCAGCTAGGGCACTGTGAAGTGCATGCCTCTGCTCTTCTCAAGAGGGTGCTTCCAGATCATCATGTTGCTTAGAATGCATACCGCATGCTCACTTCACTTCATTCTTCTGGTTGAAGAAGTGTTTCTCTCATCTATCTCCATGTACAGGCTGATTAATGGAATGCCATCTTCTATAAATGTATGGCCCAAGATTACAAGGTTTCTTTCTTGAAAAGTTAATATGGGATGCACATGTATTGTTTTACTAGCAGCAACCATGGCAGCCCCTCTTTTTGCTTTCTTTGCCATTGCCAAAAGGAAATTGTAGGCTAGAAATAACTAAACCAGTAAAGGAATCAACACAAACTACTACCTCCTCCAAGCTTACTTTGATGAAGAGGAGGGGGTGAAAACTAAAAATGACTCATTGGTCATACATCAATTTTGTTTCATTAATTCTTATTTTCTTTCATGACCTTATGAAAAAAACTTCTGCTGGCAATTTTTGGGTGCAACTCAACTCGACGAACCTGGTTCTGATACACCATAACATGCATCCAATTCGACATCATCGAGCAACTCGCTCCAAGACCATTGCGACTTTAAGCCTTCCATCTCCTCCCCTGCATAACTCGTCGAAGATGCCGAAAACTTCTTACTCGCAGTCGAGTTGCTCGATGCAAGAGAGCTCAGAGGGTTGTTGCTGCTGTAACTGTTGCTGCTACTGCTCTTGTCTGTGCCACTGTTGTTCAGGTGGTGCTGAAGTGCAACTCTCACTCCGGTAATGAGGAAACGCTGATGAGACGACACGTAAGGGCTCGCCGTGTGGACCGAGACATCACATTGCCGGCACAGCAGAGCACGGTCCTCCAAGCAGAAGAAGTACCCACCAACCTCCTACAAATCCATGAGTATCAGCAACAATGGCACGGTCTCATTGTCATCTACTTAATACTATGAGGGTTGCATTTCCATTCAATCAGCCAGTTTGGCATTGCTCAATATGCTAACATGGTAAAAAAAGGGAGCAATAACAACTGCATCTTGAAGCAATGTGTCATGCAAGTCTGAAGTACTCTAAAAAAAAGATTTGCTATTTAAAGACAGGCAGCCAACCAATCGACAACACACCACATTTAATCTCTGAGTAGGAATCGACATCTCTTTGATACGGAGGTGGAGAGAGAGAGAGAGAGAGAGAGAGAGATGGGGGCCTGGACGCTTGGTCTCTCTCTGGTTCACAGGGCTCAATTATTTTACTGAGACCAGAAAAAAATTCGTGGTCCCATGGCCATGCATTAATGGATGGTGAGAAAATTATATGAACAGGATGCAGAGAGGGTTGGAGAGTTGTTTCTTGCTCCATTACGAATCTGATAACTTTCTGGTTAATCACGGATGTCATTGATGAAAAGGCAGGCAGCTGCCCCTTGTCTGCAGCCAGCTACAGATGTCAGTGTCACTGCATCAGCATTTGGATCCTCCCTTCAATTATTTTCCATATCCATGCTTGAAAGAATTAGCTTCAGAGTTTGAAGCCTTTGTATCTCAATCTATCAATCTCCTGTTAATCTGTGACAAATCATCTGATTGTTCTACTCTTATTTGTATTCTTCTTACAGTTCAGAGAAAGAAAGGATATGCAATTTCTGATGATAACTTCCAGTTAATCTTCTACTATGAACATATATGCAAAGATGCTTAAAATTATTATTTTTTCTCCTTATAATCCGATTTCTAGTTTGCATGAAAAGACACAGAGAATGGCCTGAATCCAGAACTGTTCGTGGACTGTGGTGATCGAACTAGTACTAAGAACGTGTCAAACAGGACCATCAAGTACTAAAGACTGAAGCAAAAATGCAGTACCTGGCAGATATCGCAGATTGGAATCTGCGACGACGACGACGACTTGGAGGAGGAAGAGCTCCGGGGCAGCAGCGGCACGCGCTGGTGCTTCCCGGCGAGCTTGTTCGCGGCGTGCACCTTCTCGTCGCAGCCCCAGCAGAGCGCCGCCTCGTCTGCGCAGCACAGCAGCGCCGCCTCCGCCCTCTCGCACACGTCGCACTGTATCTTCATCCTCGCCGGCTCCTCGCCCGACTTCAACAAGCTCAGCTCGCCGGAGTTCGCCGGAAAGTGACCCCAAGTCCTCCTGAAATCGTGCAAATCAGGTGGTGCGTCCACCACCACAACTTGTGAACTCACTAAACAGCAACATCAACTAGGACGCAACACAGAGGCAGACAACAAAAGGAGACAAATATCTTCCAAAGCGAAGGAATCAAAAGATTGCTAGATTTATATATATGTAGATATTAAATGGGACAGAGAATTTAGCGGTAGATATTTTAGATCCAATGCTATGTATGGAAAGATACTTTATTAGATATTTTCCAGAAGAAAGATACTGTTCTACGCAAAAGATATATGTGATCTATATGTCTCCAGATCTCTACTTGGATCGTGATCGCGATCGTGTGCGTGAACATCTGTAGACTGTACATGGAACACACACTTGAAAAAAAAAAGAACTTTTCTCGATTGTAATAGAAGTATAACACCAACCTCTCAGGCTCAGCAAGCAGCCAGTTCACAGGAGCACCAGACGTGTGTCAGATTACATGTGTTGTTCCGGTGCCTGAGGTGGTAGTTAGATGTGGTTAGATAGAGAGAGAGAGAGAGAGAGAGAGAGAGGGTGTGGAGATATTTCGCTGGTTGTGACTTGTGAGAACTTTTATGCTGAATGGAAGATGATGGCGAGTGAACAAGTAGTTAAGTACTGCTGCATGTGTTCTTTTAAATTCAAAAAAAAGGCAGAAAAACTATTTAGAATTGTTATTCCAATATTGGGATGTAAAATGTATTCCAAAGTTGAAACTTTGAATTATGCCCCCAAAAAAACTATGAAGACGAAAAAAAAAGGAGAAAGTGGGCACATCTTGTCAATGTAAATATCATGTGATCTCTGTCTGGGCAGCATGGTTTAGCTGATTTTTTTAATTTGATTTTAATGGAAAAAAGTTGGATTTTTTTCCCATTTTGAATTAGATTAATCAAAATTTATTACAGATATTAACACTAAATTATTTTTTTTTTCGCATATACATATACATTAAAAGCAAAGGAAATTAACCCATATTAATAATGAAATTTCATACACTTCTAATATTGAACTCAACTTTTATACAGAAAATACCTAAAACATATATGATTGATAATTATTATTATGCTTTTACATTATGTAATTGTCTTATTTGATGGGTTTAATGTTTATATGAACTCGTAACTTATTCACATCGTGTGAATCCAAATTTTCATCATTCAATTTTAAATATGTGGTTGTACCACTCAATTTAATATAATATCATTTTTATTTTTATTTCTTAAAATAAAATATTTTCTTTTACAAAAATAAATCTATAATCGTATATTTAACATCAGACAGTTGAGATTTAGGTTTACACAATCATTTAATTCTATTTGATTATAAGCTATTTAAGTTTTAATAAGTAATATAATTACATAGGGTGAGAATTATACTTTAGTATTTAATTTGTAAAATTGTGAAAGCAACTTAAAGCAAACTCTTTTTTTTTTTGAAGTTTTCAAATAAAAGGACCACCAAATATATGGTCCATACTTCATTTTGATTAGCTGGTAAGATGAGCCAAGAGGTTGCTTCCTGGAAGAACTCATCAAAAGTGAGTCATCCCAAGCTAATTAACAGTATGATCATAGAAACATAATATATTTTTAACACCATCAATTATCAAATTATCTTGATAATTAATCGAAAAAAACAACTTAATCTCATCATTTTGATAAAGAATAAGCACATATAATTAAAAAAAAATGAAGGTGCTACCTTGGTAAGTAGGGAGTATCATATTACTTATCTCCTCAACCGTATGATATTAAATTAAAGATGCATACATGTAGAAAAGAGAAAATATTTAGAAGGAAGAAAATCTAATATCTATCATAAATTTAACATCCTACGATAAATAATATAATGTTTTCTACTTAATCAGAGAACATTTTCATTGAACCAAATTAAAAATTCATATTTTTGTTGTATTGTATTCTTATTTTTGTTTAATAGGATAGAGAATTTATGATGGAACCAAGACATATTTCAGCCATCACCTTCCTAGTCCTACTGAATTATGTACCTTTTGGCCCTCCATGAAATGTTATTTTCCAAGATCTTAATGTGGAAGATATATAAAAGAGCTGCTCTGATTGGTTGGCAACTGTATATGACAGTGAGTGATGGCTTTTATGGAATTCATTGCTGTGCTTGTCTTGGTGACCTTCCAATTACTCTATCTGGATTAATTATAATCGGAATAGCTAAAAAAATAAAGAGAACATGAAAGCATTGCACCCTTGTGATGCATGTGGATATATTTAATGGGAGACTGGAGGGTAAATCACCTGATTTTTCTGGTAGTCACGCATTGGAAAACCATTTATTTTGATACAAATAGATAAATTTATAAGGAAAATATATTTTTAGGAAAGTGGATATTTAGAAAATAGTTTAATTTTGTGTTGGTAATTGATTGTTAAATTTAATGGAAAGTTGTCTTGAAAATGTAAATGAAAAAAACTTTGTGAGATAAAATATTTTCTCATTCAGAAAAGTATAGTTTATTTTTTAGAAACTTAATTTTTTTTTGTCAAAAAGGAATTTTTTTACGGACCAATTATTTTTGTGTTATCAAATGGTGAAAAGTGAAGAAATTGTTCTTTTGTAAAAACATTTTTATCAAAATAAATTGTAAGTGTTACACATCTTATTGAGTTTGAGGGAAATAGTTGGGAGTGAACAATATCATTACAATGCTATTAAATTTACACCATGGCACGTGACAGAACATAGACTTAGAGCCGCTGCAATATTATTTCTTTAACTTAACTTTATCCAAAAGACTATTCAACAATATGCGAAAGATATACTTAAAATTAAACTCAATAAAATAGTCTAGCAAAATAAATTATTCTTTTACATTATTCAATAAATGAACAGATAAAATTAATAAAAATTAATTTGACTCAAGCTAGACTTCTATCATGTGCAAGCATTCACATTACGAACATTTGCATCACCAGTGTCATCACATATCATTGTTCTAGTCATCGCTTGCAAGATCAAAAGCAGAGAAGATAATTCTCCCGTGAGTAATGAGCTGAAAATGTAAAGAAAATAATAAAAAAATTATATGTTAAAATATATACAGTAATTAACCTCAATATAATCATTTTACCATACAATACATGATTTACATTACTTTTTTCACATGTTCGTTACCTCATTTTCTATTGTAATAATATCAATAATCAATTCAATTGTAAGAACCTCAATTATATTAATTTGACACAATGTCCAACATTCTCTGTATAGTGGGTTCAAGCTCAATTTAATATTTTTACTTAGGACCCTTTGTCATTTCTCATTTTACTATTGTCTCAAATAGTTCAATTATAATAATCAATCAAGTAGTGAATATTTAATCATGAAGGTCACTTTGATTTTATCTCAAGTGCCCATGAAGGCTAGCTACACTTGAAATTTAATATTCTCTATGAATTGTTAACCTCTGAAGGAGTCCTATAATCCTCGAAGGAGTCTAATGTTAACTCCCGAAGGAGTTCAATGTTAACCCTTATAAGAGTCCTATCACCCCCGAAGAAGTCTTATTCATCGAAAATCAATTCATCATCTTCATGTTCAATTCAATCACATGCAACAATTATTTTGAATTCCTATCATCATGCACATCTAGGTTTAAACTTCATGCAACAATTAACATATCATATAATATCATAATTTAATAGAATAATATTTTCTAGTGAGGATAACACGACCCCTGTCCTGGCGAACACAATACGTTTCCAAGCCTGGAATGGCCCGCATCGACAACGAACGTGGCCTATGTTAGTCATTCTGTTCGGGTTCCATCAACTCACTCTGTATCAATTAGGGCGCGATTGAGTTGGGTAACACGGGTCTACGTTTAGGGCAAAATGGCTTGCGTTCCGGTTCAACTCTGAATTGGTCGATGACCAAGTCTGTATGGGTGGCGCGACCCATCCTATATGATTTGACATTGTCCAAGGAACATGATTCACGTTTGAAAAGTGCACATACCATTTTCTAGGAGCTATCAATCGATGGTTGGCGAACATGACCCGCGTCAATGGGTGACGCGATCCGCATCTTGTCTCCGGTGTGGCGGCGAGGTGGTGTCGTCTTTGCACGGTCTGCGTCCAAGGCGACACAGCCCATGTCTAGTTTGTCATGATCTTGGGACACGACTTACGCTCGACGAACGTAGTCATTTTCGTGAGAGAACATGGTCCTATAGCGACATGATCCATTTTATACCCTATCACATACGTAATCATATTATTTGATCCTCCTTAATTACATACTTTGGTTACGCTTGTTAACCCTTATTCTTTATCTGCATGCTTCAGTCTTCTCTTCAAGTATGGCCTATTCTACTCCAGGTGAGAGAAAGAGAGGGGTGGGAGAGAGGATTCTGATGAGAGAATCTCTCCTCTTGACCTCCTTTTATAGGGGTTTACTTAGTATAATCCGAGTTAAAGTCACCTTAATCTTTTACTTCATCTCGTAATAATTATTTTATTCTAATGGTGTCTATAGAAAATTATTATCTAATCTCCATCATTTCCAATAACATAACACGACCAAACACCGCCATTGTGGGGTCTACTCCTTCTTGAAATGTGGTATGTGTCCTTCATGGACACGGCCGTGTTGATCGTTTTCGTTTCAGTTGAAATGGTTCTACTTTAAAATACACAACACGATCTGTGTCCACATCAGACACAGTCTGTGTTGGTCCTTTTATTCTCCTTTTTCACTTTTTCTTATACTTTTAAATTATTTGAAATTGTTGGGTGTACAATTATATCCACATATATATCAATAACTAAGTTATATGAATTTAGACATGACATGAAGTACCACCAAATACCAATAATGTGAAGGAATGAAAAAAGTTGACTTGCACATATTTAAGAAGTTTCAATCTTGAAATTTCAAGAATTTAATAAAAAATTTAATTTTCATTTGAGAAGAAGAAACAATATATTTTCTTTTTGCGCTCTCTCTTAGTCACAAACAATTAATTAATTAATTTTATATTTTTAACTTTATAAGCACATCAAATAGAGAAAAATACTTTTTTTATTATGGGAGGCTCTTATTTATTCCCTCCTACAAGGAAGAGAGACTGAAATTTGATTGAATATCTCCATTTTGTTTTCCCTATTCAATGGGTCTCCAAATAATGAACATGGATATTGTTCTATATTTGGCAACAGATAGCTCATGGATTATTATGGAACATGTATATCCTTTATGTGAAGCTCTACAAATTTTCACCTTTTTTTTTTAAAAAAAAGAAGAGAAACTTAGGATAAACATATATAATGGCTAATGAATATCCAAATAAGCATATTCTATTTGCTTGAGGGGAAATAATTTGGTCAGCAGTCACCATCTCATTAAATGCCTTCTAAGTTCATCCACTGCTGCTGCATGAGTAAGTGAAATCTCAGCAACCCCATTTGAGACTCATTTTCCTCCTCCATCATCCACAACAAAATTGTTTTGTTCCCCCTTGGCAACAACAGAGTTCAGCTGAGGCTTGTGCCCTTGGAGTGACTGAAATTTAGATGTACTTTTGACACCCACCATGGATCTTGTAACCCAACCCACCCACCCAC
>LTAE01000247.1:135318-165213 GCA_001647135.1 Pontederia paniculata | reverse complement strand
TATTATTATTATTATTATTATTATTATTATTATTATTATTATTATTATTATTATTATTATTATGCTAGTTGAATAAGATTCATAATGATTTATCTCCACATGTATGTGATAAAAAATATGTCCAAACGATGTGCAATATATCCGATGGACTCATAGTGACGATAGTTTGGATTTGTCTCGCCAATTTATTTTTTTTCTCCTTTTTCCATTTTATTCAATTTTGGTTGTCACATTTTACATCAAAGATTGCATGAATGAGCTAGTTGTCCTTGTTGTGTGGCTACTAGGTTTCGGCAATTGTGATTTCGGGCATTTGTATTGGTTGGTCACAGTATATGGCAATTCTTCTTTTATTAATTTCTCGTTACAATTGGATCATTGATGAATGGCATCAATTTATTAGATTTATATAAACTCATCCAATTTTGGTCTCCATGCATCAAAATCCTTAGCTCAAAGGTTATGGACAAAATCGGTAGAAAAAAAATTGCTTGAGAATTGCTAATTTTACTACCTTCAAAGATTTTTTTTGCTTCTCTTTCAAAAGACTATGATTCATCAGTATGCAGAATTTAAAGAATGAACATAATATACTTTTCAATTTTGTGTAGTATTTTGCTATGAAAGAAAAAAAATGTAATATTAAGATTTTATGGAGAAAAGTGTAACTTGACCATCCATCCTATCAAAATTGAACCGAGTTTGTTAGTTTAATTTCATTAGGATCCAATTACATTCAATCAAGTCCTAACGTTCTTTGAATGTGAATGAGTTTAACCTGACCGATGAACAATTGTAAATATTGCTATCAGATCGATCATTGTTCACTAATCTAATTGATAAAAGAAATAAGTATAGATCAAAGGTGAACTGTGAATTCCAATTTCTTTTATCATCATTTTCAGACTTAGCTATATTAGCATTCCCTATCTTTTCTCCTTGAGCATTCTCATATATAAATTTTATTATAATATATGATCATAAAACTTTAATGATAGGTAATAATGTGTAATAGGGAACGTGCATAGGAATTGCAGGCTACCGTGATTTCCCAGTTCGGTTGCTGCGGCAGGCACGGCGCGCCGGAGCACAGACGTGCAGAGCTCCGGTGAACGCTTACAAATTCCACGTTCGGATCTGTGCCCTGTTTATGATACTTTTTGGAATGTAAGACTTTGCATTTTATGGCTCGCGAGATAGAAAGATATTATGAAAGCCTCACTGCTCTGTTAGATGGATCGTTCAAACCACCAAGAAAAAGAAATGAATGTGTGATCGTACATCACAGACCTCTGATGCAATGTAGATACATGTTATATGTATGTAATGCTCAACTTTCTTGAATTGTAACATGCAAAATACAGCAAAAACGAAGCAGAGGCAATGACTACATTATCTCATGAAATCTTGTAACAAAGTCAGAACAAGAAATTTACCTAAAGGGCTAAAGGAGACAGCCTTAGCGATATGCTTGTGTGCGTCATAACTTAATAGTCAACATGGATGAGAATATAAACAAAGCTACTTTTCACTTACTAGTAAGTATTTTGATAAAATAATTATCACACCATTATTTAGTTCCAATCCTATTACAGGCATAGCAGATGTAAAGGTGAATAACAATTTATCCTACACATGAAGGAACTAACTAACATTGATAACAAGCCAGCGACACAACAATCACTAGTGTTACAAGACTAAAAGTAGTTATGAGGAGGAGAGGCCTAGAACTCCATCTTGACCAATGCTGTTGCAGGCGTCTCTGCAATGGTGGGCGAATACTGAAGCCAGTCCCGTGCGCAGAAAAGGGCTTGTACGATGTCCGGACGCAGCGAGCTCCTGTATTCATCAAGCATCCGGCTTCCAGTTCCTGAGCAGAATATTGAGCTTCCTGTACCAACCATGGATACTGGAATGGATAACAGATCTCGAGCCATCTTGGAAAGTGTTGGATACTTAAGGTGATTCAACTTCCACCAGGTCAGGATATCAAATTCTTGGATGTTCCGTGGAACGAGAGACTCCTCCAAATATTGTTCCAACTCTGACTTTGTTGGTTGACTTCCTGCCATCTCAGATAAATACCGTTCGAAATCTTGTAGGCCGTCCTCTGTAGGCACTGGTGTTGAAGACTGATCGTTATCATTGCCATTGACATGGTTGGCCTCACCTTGATCTACATAAGCTGGAGTCAGAGGAAGCGGCTGAGCAACATATTCAAGGTAGAGCTCGTGGATACTATCATCAACAACCTTCACATATCTGCTAGAATCTGATCCGTAAATCTTGGAAAAGCTGAACTCAACAAGCTTCATCTTGAAACGGGGATCCATAACAACGGCAAGTGCCAAAACAAGGCTACAGTCTTTCCAGTATTTGTCAAATTTTTCATGCATATCTTTAGCTATGCTACTCACCATAGGATCCTCACTCGTTGCTGCATTAGTCAGCTCCAGTTGGATTTTCCATGCTTCATGGAAAAATATGTTTGCAGTAGGATCCGCTGTTGCCATGACAACATTTGCAGAGTCATATAGAAGTTTCAAATAAGTGCAAACAATATCCACCTTCTTCCAGTCATCAGCAGATGGTGCCTCGTTATAGTTGTCATCACATGCTTCCAAGGAAGTAAATGCCTGCTTGTATTCTAAGGCTGCCACTAGCATCAGATAAGTTGTGTTCCACTGTGTTGTAACATCAAGAGTGAGAACCTTCATGCTAGGTATTTCAAGCTGCAAAGCAATCTCTGAGAATTTCTCTTCACGTGTTGGTGAAGCCTTTACAAATTTCACACTCTCACGAATGTTGTAAATGATACCATGAATTGAAGCAATCACATCCTGAGCAATTATATTTAAAATATGGGCATAGCAGCGTACTACAAACAACTGACCTTTCAGCATTAGAGCATTCTTGTTAGAGAGGTGATCCCTGAGATTGGCACTGTATATATCATGCGAGGAACAATTGTTATCCAAAGTGATAGTGAACATCTTGGCTTTCATATTCCAATCCGAAAGAGTAACACTTATTGCTTCACTAAGAGCATTTTCTGAATGTGGAGAAGATACCATCATGAAATTGAGTGTTCGTCTTTGCAACTTCCAATCACTATCAATGAATTGTCCAGAAAGGCAAATATAACCAAGAGTCTGACTGGTAACCCAGAGACCTATCATGAGGCTTATCCTACCAGGCATTGTTCCAAAAACTTGCATAAGGTTCAATTTTTCTTTCTCATATACAGATAAGACTTCTGCTTCAACAGTGCTAACATCCACCATCTTAAACCGGGGTTGCAGACTTTGAACAAAAGTCAGAAAGGCAGGGTGCTCAACCATGTGAAGTGGGTATTCATGCACAATTATCATTTTTGCAAGGGATACGTAACTTTGTTCTTGATCAAAAAAATTTGTAAAGTTTGATGTCCTGTAGCGCCTTTTGGGTGGCTCAGTGGCATCTCCGTCAGTTAGTGCAAGTTGCTTCCTCTGTTCACTTTTAATTTTGGGACAAGAACCCAAAGCTATGTGCCTCTTGAGGTGGCTAGTACCTGCTATCTTGGAACCACTGCTATAAGCAAAGGTTTGTTTGCACAGTTTGCAGCAAGCACGAGTACATCCACCATCTACAGCCTCAATAGTGAAATGCTCCCAGACTTGCGACTTCTTTCTCCTGCGCCTTGACTGTGGGGTCACTTCTGTTGTTACCGGTTCTGGGTCACTAGCATCCATGGGAGCATCCATCGTGGTATCCATTGCCACAATTTCCATTGTTGGCTCCATTGCAGGTTCCATTGTGGCTTCCATTATGCTGCACAAAAAATTACATTATTTCTACATGTTGCAGAGACAGAATGAACATAATGCATAAGTTTCAGTCTTCTTTGAAGCAGAGATAATTTTTATTCTTAAAATGAGGATCTCTAAAAGTAAATATAAAACAATGTATATCCAAAAATATAGCAATAACTTCATAAAAGATTAACTTTTAGCATACCAATCTTCAAAGTTGATGAAACCATGAAAATCAGATAACACATAGTAATAGCACAGGCACAAATCCTAGAAGCTTATAGAAAATTATGTACATATCGTTGATGTTCTCTCCATTCTTTTTTGTTCATCATCCACTAATGCATTATGTATTACTAAAGCTATCAGGATTTTTGAAAACCAGGATACTTAGCTGCAAACTATTTTACATGAGAACAAAATGATGAGTCAAAAATAGATATCACCGAAACAAATCTGGATGGTTGCAAAGCTTGGCAACCATCCTTTTCATTCTCAAAAAATTTTAAAAAATAGATATTACCTAAATGCAGATGGTTGACTTGATATCTACATTACAATTGTGTTCAACCAAGGAACTGGACTTCATGCTTAAATATGATAGTAATCCATGTTGCTCATACAGTGCTCAAATGTCAAATGAATACCAAAATCTGTGCCTCCTTGCCTCGTGTCAAATTAGAACACAACAGGACGAACAATATAACTTACCATAATGGTATAGATGGTACAACAATATTTATACGTAAATGTTGTTGCCAATCCATTTCCTCCATAACTAAGTGAAGCTAAACCCTGTTATACGTAAAAACTAAACTTATAGTCTCTGAATATAAAGTGAGATCCCCAGATACTATCAGATAGATTCTGAGCTTCTGTAGTGGAAGTAACTCACCGGCCATCCTAACAGGAGGTGAATATACTTTTTCTCAGCCACGAGTGCAACTTCACACGTAACACCGGAGGTAGAATACATCTAAAGGATTAAATCAGCAAACAACAGTACAAGTACCAAGCATCAAAGGAGATCGTACCAAACTACAACTTTTTCTGCTTAACATCGCATGTAACCACATAAGCACACATGACAAACAAACCAACTGAGGTTTACAACAAGCGCATCTACAAACAGTAGAACTAGTAAGCTAAGAGAAAAAGAATAGTAAACTAAGGTTCGAAAAATGTGGGAATTGAAGCCTAAAGAGTCAAATTCTACAAATATGAAGAAGAAAAACATGCAATATCATCACTATAGCAAGTAAAAAGCATCACCTTTTCTATTGTTCCAGTGATTTGATGGCATAAAGAGCCATACAAATCTAAGTGAACAGCAGTATCTGATTATTAGCACAACCTATGGCCAGTAATAAGAAACGAAAATTAAAACTTAAAGAGTACAAGATCTGACCAAATCAGAAAATAAACCGTAGATCCAAGTCATTCCTCAAGAAAGAAGAGGGAAATTAAACCAAAGGAGCCGGAAATCATCAATTGGAACAAGATACAAAGAACAATTCATGAAAAGCACAGCTTGACATCCATCAACCGGCGGAAAAAGAGTAGAAGGAAAGGGGGTGTTACCAGAGAGCAGGATCAACGAAAAGATCAAGATCGGATAGCTCGCCGGCGGGGGGAAAGGCCGGATCTGGAGGGGAGAGAGCGACCGGCGGCGAGGAGACGAGCACGAGAGGGGGATCGGGCGGGGATCTAGCGGCGGCGCCGCCGCGTGGCGCCACCGTCGGCCGGCGGCGGAGCTGGGAGAGGACCTTTGGGTTATTGGGCGGAGGTGGTGGGGAGGCGGCCTAGGGTTTGGGCCTTTGGGCGATGTGGGCGGCGGAGCAGCAGATCGCGCCAGGGAACGCAGCGGGACGCGAGATCGCGACGGAGGAGGTAAACTAAGCTGATTAGGGTTGCCCATGGGCCGACCCGTGGGCCTTATTTTTAGACCCCCCGCATTAATTATTTTTTCTCTTTTTAAAATAAATCATTGTGTAATATATTTTAAGCTAATAAAAGGCCTACAATTGGGAATACACAAGTTGCAATTGGAGCCCAATTAGATAATTTAGGTATTTATCTTGCTCCATTTACTAGCTGAGGTCCGGATTGATGAACGCGTAAATTAATAATTCTGAATTTAAATTTTTGAAAATAATTTATAAAATTTCTAATATGACTCTTTGAATAAAAAAGTTATGATTTATTTTATTGGTTTATATAAATCATGTAACAATATTTTTTCCTCGTTTAAGCAGGTCAAATTTTAATATGCAAAAAAATATTAGGAATATCCAAAACTATATTAGTCAAAATAAAATATAAAAAATAGAAATTAATAAGGTGCATAGTAATTTGATATCCATCCGGTGCAATGTGTGATATGACCCATTGATTTAAAAATTAATTATCAAATTTTCTTTAATGTGTCATATCATTATAAAAAATTTGATCATTAATTTCGAAATACATAATAAATTATTATGCACCATCATTTTTCTCTAAAAAATATTATGATAAATACATATATAATATGTCAATATATATATATATATATATATATATATAGCAACCACTGATTGTGGCCTAGAAGAGTACTTTATGGGTTTACATTTTTGCATTTAATAATGAAAAGTAATGCTCGATTAATGCTAAACCAAATAGGCATGTTGTAGTTGAAGTGTCACATGTTGGTAATTGAATATCAGAAATGATATTGCAGGAAAATAGCAAATATAGATGTTGTTGAGTTTTGTTTGGCCCATTGAGAGGATACCAACTGGGTTCATTTGGGTGACAAATAATGTATTATTGCTTTAACTAAAATATTAAATTACGAATTTCTGCGTATGTAAATAAATTATTTAAGAATCATGAGTGATCCAAATTAAAATATTAAATTGATTTTGATTAAGATTTGAGATGACTCAAATTAATTGATGTTTGTTGATTTTTTTTTGGGTGAGAGATATTTGTGAATTTAAATGTAATGATTTTGTGAAAATATGATTTGATCCAGAAATTATGGGAAGAGAGAGATGGATTCACTTGTGGTCCAAAACTTGCAAATAGTTGGATGCATGTGTCCTGTTCTCAGCCTATCGTCAACCGGGAGTAGGTGGCATGGCATGCATAGACTTCAAACTTCTTTTCATATTTTCTGAACAAAGTAACACCATGATACGATGATGAAATTCAAATTTTGACGAATCACAAAAGTAGCAAAAGTCCTTTTTCTGTTGAATTATGTAGTGCATTTATTTTTTTCTTTCGGTTACATTTGATTTATTTAATATCTGAATAAAAGTAAAATAAATTAATTATGATCAAATTAATAATTTTAAAAATTAAATTTAGAGCTATTAGCTTCCATCCATAGTATATATATAAATGAATATGCAAATTTACTTTTTCAAAATTAAAATGTTTTAGTTTACATTCTGAATTAAAAAAGTACTATCATAAATTACAACTTTACGAAAAACTTACTCACCTATTTTTTTGTTTATTAATTCATATAAAAGTCAACGAGAACATCAATATATTTTTAGATAGTCTAATGAGAGCTTCCCAGAAGAAATACCAAAGTTGCAAACTCGTGAATTCAATGGATCGATGACTTTGAAAAAATTGAAAGTGGATAAAGAATATGAAAGAGATTTTCATAGAGATACACTATGTTGAATGATGAAATATCATATACACAACCAATCATCTCATAGGAGATGTTAAGAATTAATGGAAGACCACCAAGATTGCAAAATTTGCATAATATGACATTGTCGCATGAAAGGACTTTAAGAAGGTTTTTGAAATATGTTACTTACCCCAAATACTAGAGGGATCGAATGTAGGATAAAATTTTATAGCTAAAGTAAGAGAATTTGTTAGTGGAGCAATACCAAATGAAGTTCCTACTACCCGAAAAGTACTATACCTTAGGCAAAATTGAAAAATTCATGACAAAAGTAGCAAAAGTCCTTTTTCTGTTGAATTTATGTAGTGCATTTAATTTTTTCTTTCGGTTACATTTGATTAATTTAATATCCGAATAAAAGTACAAAAACTTAATTCTGATTAAATTGATAATTTTAAAAATTAAATTTAGAGTTACTAGCTTCCATCAACCTGCAGTGCATAAATTACATAGTATATATTTATATATATATATATATATATAGATGAATATGCAATTTTTTTTCAAAATTAAATAGTTTTACTTTAACATTCTGAATTAAAAAAATGCTATCATAAATTACACCTTTACGAAAAACTTACTCACCTAATTTTGTGTTTATTAATTCATATAAAAATCAACGGGAACACCAACGAATTTCTAGATAGTCTAATGAGAGCTTCCCAAAAGAAATACCAATAGAATGAGTCGAGGGATATCATTGAAAGGTTCTTGAAGTTGCAAACCCGTGAAATCAATGAATCGAGGATTTTGAAAAAAATTGAAAGTGGATAAAGAATATGAAAGAGATTTTCGTAGAGATACACTATGTTGAAGGATGAAATATCATATACACAACCAATCATCTCATAGGAGATGTTAAGAATTAACGGAAGGCCACCAAGATTGCAAAATTTGCATAATATGACACTGTCACATGAAGGGACTTTAAGAAGGCTTTTTGAAATATGTTATTTACCCCCCAATACTAGAGGGATCGAATGTAGGATAAAAGTTTCCAGCTAAAGCAAGAGAATCTGCTAGTGGAGCAATACCAAATGAAGTCCCTACTACCCGAAAAGTACTATACCTTAGACAAAACTGAAAAATTCATGACAAAGAGGTTTGTCCATGGTTTACATTCTGGATTGAGAGTCAAGGTTATGAGTGAGAATTGCAAGACTAAAAAAAATGTCACTAAAAACTAATGACAAAGAGGTTTGTCAATGATTTACATTCTGGATTGAGGGTCAAACTGTCAAGGTTATGAGTGACAATTGCAAGACTATAAAAAATGTCACTAAACTCGTCTCAAAAAATTAGAGAGGGAGCACGTAGAGTGGCTAAAGACCCAAAGGGAGAAGGATGTAGTTCACCCCACCAAATCGAGACAAGGCTAGGTGGGATGATAACAGACAAGCCAAGGCTCTTATGAGAGGGATCATCATCGGGAGGAACTCTCGAAGCCCTAGAACTTTGGGAGGGATTACAACAACAACAACAACAAACTAATGAAGGATCCTGTCAGCATTGTGAAAGGTTCCATTCTAAGGAATGTCGTCGTAGAACTGGAGTGGGGAAAACATGATCACTTCATAAGGGAGTGCTCGGAAGCAAAGAAGGTTTGTCGAGATCCCTGAGGTGCAGGAGGCCACCCAAAGTTAGTACAAGTCCAAGTGTACAACATGGGAGCTAAACCCGAGTCAGAACGACATATATATGACACCATAAGTACGTCCACTAAACCCTACATGTAGAATATTTTGTGTTAGAAAATGGACTTTTGTCTTTGGGAGGTTATTCATGTGTCAATGATGAAATATTTTTACCCCACAAGTAATTATATTTCAAATATTAGGTTGATATATGAGTTGATTAATTCGAGGAAGAATTTAATTTTAAAATGTTATAATGTAATGCCTTGATAAACCAACCATCTCCAACTCGGACAGGGGCCATGTTGCGGCTAGCTCCCAATGTAACGCGACATCGAAAATGGGAAGGCAAAAATGGACCGTGTTCAAATGAGATGTTGGTCATGTTACAACAAGTCTAAACAAAAAAAAAAAGTAAAAAACAGATGGTGTCCAAAAAGCACATGGATCATGTCATCTTTGCAGGATAGAATCCAAATTATAATTACATAATTAACTATATTTTAACCCTAAGCCTCTACTATATAAAACCTTAGTCACGAAATTTTTCTCTAAGTTCATTATTCTTCTCTCCAATAGTCAAGGGCCCTCCTCTCTTTCCGATCTCTCTTGAAGTAAATGTAAGAATTGTTGTCCCATCTACTTACATCATCATTCTTTAGTTTCTACTTGGGATTTGCATTAGGAGAGGGTGATGAAGATCAATAGAAAGAACGAAGAGGATAACATAGAATGTGGAACGAATAGGAAATGACATCATCAGAGAAAAGATATGTAATTAGGATCATAAGAGAAAATCAATTATTGGATTTACATTGATTAATGATTCAACCTAAGACAATGAACGAAATGAATTTTAGATTGGATCTATCTCTCTTAATAGATTTTCATTATTCTGCATAGTTTGATGGTTTTTCCTACACGTTGGCCCCTTTGGATGCTACAACCAAGGCGAGAACCAGCCCTAGTTCTCCCAAAAATTGGACGAAAAAATGGTGGGACCGACCAGAACTTAAGTTCTCGTCAACGCCCAAAATTTTGATGAGTTCCTCAGTATTAGTTCTTGCTTCTAGCAAGAATCAACTAGTTCTAACAAATTGACGGAACCATCATTTTCTTTTTTTTTTTTGTCTTATTGGTAGGTCTAAAAGTAGGACCACTTACTTTTAGACTTGCATATGGCTATTTTAATAGTATTATTGCTTATCACTATGTTATTTATTATATATTATTAAATGATAAGCATAACTCAATAATAATAAAAAACTAATATATTTATTTATTAAAATGTTCTTAAAAACATTTAAATAAATTTTAGCATTTAAGAAATTTAAATAAATGTGATAATTTTTAATAAATATGAATATATATTTTAAAGAATAAACACTAAGGTAACTAAAATATTAATTATATATATATATATATAATTAAAATGTTATTTCTTTATTTAAATGATCAACCTTATTAAATGACTTAACAAAGATTGAACTCATTGAAATTTTTAGTAATTAACTTTTAATTATAACACCAAATAAATTAGTGAGTTAATATTATTTTTTAAATAATAAATATTATAATATAGAACAAAATTTTATTAATCGAAATAAATTATATTATTAATTTTAAGATGTTATAAATAAGATTAATTTGTGTTATTTCATGAATTTATGTGTAATATTTTAATGAATTTTTAAATAATAATAAAATTATCTTTTCTTCTCTTTAATTAAATAAAATTATTTTTAGTTCTAAAATTTTTTCTAAACACCTATGGAACTAAAATAGTTAATCAACTTTTTAGTTTTTCATCACTTTAATCAACCAAAATTTATATGTTTAATCGATTAATTCTCGAGAACTCATAAAAATATAAGCTCTTGCATCCAAATGATCTTATTGGGTCTTTAGATTAAACAATTAGAAATACCTAAAGACACTCTCGGACATGGACCTCATCTTGCATGACACAATGTGCGCCTCAGGAGTCCTCTTGGAACAAAATGGGAATGGGTTGTGTCAACCTCTTATATAGGTCATTTCCTCCACCTAAAACAATACTCACCTTGAGCGAAAATAAATCATGTGTCATATTGACACGATTCGTGCTATGGGGACTCCCATGTTAAAGATAAGAAACAAATTATGTTGCTCTTTGTGTTTTCTAAAAGAAAACAACAAAGAAAAATCCTAAAACCAAAACAGACCGCATCACCTTGAACTCAGTTCGAGTTTCATTAGAAAATGGTTTGCAGTGACTTTGAAATGGTCGTGTTCCACCAATGGAATTATCTAATGGGAGGTAGCACAGGTCGTGTCGATCACGTTGCGAGCCGTGTTTTCGTGATTATATCTTGTTGTGAATTTTATTTGGTTGCATGAACTTGATTGAGGTACGACTAACAAACTTTAGTGATAACTTAGCATAATTATAATTTGAGTTAAAAAGTTAATAGTTGTGATTAAATTTATGTATGAAAAGGATGCTCTCCCAGCGAACTGAGGGATTTATCCCTATTATTAAAACAAACTTCAAATGTAGAGTAACTAGGTTCTTTCGGCAACAAGTGAGTTTATTGTCGGCTACTATCTATGAAATTTTTTTGGGTCAACGAGGGATCCGATGACCTAGCTAGTCATATTAGTGTCGGAGCTTACTAAAATTTTCTATGTACAATTAAAGGTTTATCGTTGATCGAAATAAAAGACAACCTAAAACAAGATAAATAAAAAAAGAAGTTAAAACTGAAGGAGGAAATGGGTTTGAATGTACTAAATCCTTGAGGTAATGGGCACCATGGTCTATGGGTGTAAGTAATGTTCTTGCCACCAATAAATAATGATATAGAAACTAAAGGTAGTGTCAAGATTCTCAATAGGAGTGAGAACCAATGTTCTTCACTGATTACTTATATGTTTTTATATTAAACATTTGTCCAATATTACATGTTAAATCTCAATTATTGCAACATTTATATGATCTTTATATATTAAGCATCACAGTTCACGGGAGGGTACCTCCCTTGCGTATTCAATTATTCAAGTAATTAGGTGTCCAAATAGGTGTAGATGGCGCAGATGGTGATAGTGTTCGTGATGGTCTATTGTGCACATGAAGTATATTCAAGTAATTAGGTGTCCAAATAGGTGTAGATGGCGCAAATGGTGATAGTGTTCGTGATGGTCTATTGTGCACATGAAGTATATTCAAGTAATTAGGTGTCCAAATAGGTGTAGATGGCGCAAATGGTGATAGTGTTCGTGATGGTCTATTGTGCACATGAAGTATATTCAAGTAATTAGGTGTCCAAATAGGTGTAGATGGCGCAAATGGTGATAGTGTTCGTGATGGTCTATTGTGCACATGAAGTATGTTATGATCGAGTCATGATTTTCATATAGTAAAGAATAAAGAACTCTCATAAGTTGATATATTTCGTTTGGATTTAGTAGTTGGTCATAGTCTTTTCCTAGAACTCATGTATTGGACTTTTATTTTCTTTAGTTGAAATAATGTTTTAGTTTGAAATGTTAGTGTCTAACTATATGATGTATGAATAATGATGACCATTTAATTGGTCAAAATAAAGTTAAAGAAGTAATCATGTAACGTTATCAATAGGGCACTTTGCTAGGTGGCGGAATGCAAGGTTGTCAAGACAGGAATCTTACATATGATCGGACGAGGATGATAAGTTTGAAGATTATTACATCGGATCGGGGACCCTAAGATCTTACTTATAAATATAAATATTAAAATAAATATGTATTAAAATATACATATATCCAATAATTTGTTAAATATATATTAATATTTTTTTACATTTGTTATTATTTTTTATCGCTTCAAAAACTTTATATGTTAAGAAATAAAGTCTTATAAATATAATGTAATATATTATGACTACAATTTATATTTTACAAAGAAATATATATTAGATAATGTGCCTATGAAAATATACATATATCCAATTGTTTTTTAGTATTATTTAAATAATTTTATCATTTATGATTTCCCACTTTTTTATGCTTTAAAAATATTTTTTTATAAATACAATATAATATATTATCATTATCACATTTATTTCTTTAGAAAAAAGTATGAAAAAGAAAAGAAAAAAATATTTAAACTAATATAGTGGGATAAGTTTCAGTAGGATCTTACGATCTTATCGATCCTACGATCTTGATGTTTATGATCCTATTGATCCAACGAATTCGATATTTTTATTAAGATCAATATCGACAACCCTCGATAGGATCGTGCTATATTACGATCAATACTGAGATCTTGATAACCATGGTGTTGTATGCTTTTGGGGGTGTTACATACTATATTAGCAAAACTTATATTTTGTGCAAATTTCTGACTTAAATGAGTATTTTATAAGCCAAGATGTATTACTAGACATGAATTTAACCATATTAAAAAATTACATGCAGTAGTCCATAAGTTTGAAAAACCGTAAAGTGATGGGTTTCATGAAAATAGTTTATAGTTTTTTTATTGCACAAAGAGAAAATATGGCAGGTAACATTTTTCAGTCGTAATACCTGCATGCACACTATGATTATAGGAGAAGATATATTTGCAAAAAGGGGGGACATATTGTACTGCGCATGTGGGCGTAGCCGTCCGATGTGTATGAAAATGAAAAAAATAATACGCAAGATTGCGTGAGACAAAAAATGATATAATTATCGATATTTAAAGATATCAGTATTTGATTAATTCGATTCGAATTAATAGAAGACCTTTCTTAAAAGAATATTTGAGTGGAGGCTCGAATTTGAAACTACCTATCTTTCACCATATCTCATACTCTTTGGGAACTCACATTAGTAGAGAAGAAATATATTTGACACATAAGCTCGTTTGATTGAAGAATAAGTGAGAAAATATCTGTTTATTTTAAAAATACTCTCAAACCCTCACTAGAACAAAATTATATCTAGTGTTATAAAAATCAGCTAGAAAAATGTAAAATCATAACTTTTTTCATATATTCCACATATATTATTCTTTCAAAAGAAATACTATATTATATTCCACTATATTTTTTTTTAATCATTTTTCATTTTTTATACACATGATATTATATTTTTATATTATTTATTATAATGGCCAATAAAAAACCATGCATAATTATAAATTTAATTAATTTATATTATGTTGTTACGTAAATAATATTATTAAGTAATTAACTGAATAATTATTATATTTTTTAATATAATATATTTTAAATAGAATCAAACATAAGAATATAATTTTATTTATGTCAATCTAAATATTGAATGAAATAAAAATATAACTAAGAATTCATTCTATGTACATAACGATCGTAAATCTAAAGGAGATGCAACTAAGAATAGAAGATCACCTTTTTCCGAAAATGATGAAATTAGCTATATAAAAAAAAGTTAGCTTGAAATGTAAAATTCTCTTATATATTCCATGATTAAGCTAATCAACTGCGAGTATTAAATTAACTACAATAGAGGGCGCTCATTGTGGTTTAGGTTAGGAAATCTCCAGACGCACGCGTGACATAGGAAATTGGTCATCACCACATAACTGTTGTAGCCACGAGGAGAGAGAGAGATATGCAATAATTTAAAAGGGTGCCCTTATTGCTACTCCCAACATCTTAATTGCCACTCCTTTTTACCCATTGTACCCTTATTTATTATATACTAATAATTTTATTAAGTTCTCATAAAATTGATATATTTTCAAAAAAGTTAATAATATTATATATCCTTTAATACTAATCAGATTTTTATTATTATTTATTTACTTCACTATAATTAATTATTTTATATATTATTTATATAATTTCTTAATAATATATTATAATATTTTTCCTATTAATAGCACACATTTTTTATGAAAAAATATATCATTTTATTACTATTTATTTGTTTTATTGCACTTAAGTATTTATCATTACAATATATTATTTATATGAGTGGATTTAATGTGATTTAGATTAATTTTTATAAATAAATTATTATTTAGTATTTATCATTAAATTTAGTATANGTTAATAATATTATATATCCTTTAATACTAATCAGATTTTTATTATTATTTATTTACTTCACTATAATTAATTATTTTATATATTATTTATATAATTTCTTAATAATATATTATAATATTTTTCCTATTAATAGCACACATTTTTTATGAAAAAATATATCATTTTATTACTATTTATTTGTTTTATTGCACTTAAGTATTTATCATTACAATATATTATTTATATGAGTGGATTTAATGTGATTTAGATTAATTTTTATAAATAAATTATTATTTAGTATTTATCATTAAATTTAGTATAGATATCAAAATTTAGATATCTTAGAAAGTAACGCGAGTAAGTGAATATATTTTGATTAGTATATATGTGTAACATTTATTTGAAAAAAATAAAATATAAGATGCAAAAGAGATTTTTGAGAAGATTTAATGCATGAATAATCAATATTTATATCTTATACTTTATTTCATAAAAATGGTAATGTACTTCTGATAAAAAATTGTATTACACGATATTAACAAAAAAAGATATTATAATGTATGGTTAAAATATATATATAAATAATATAATATAATAATAAATAATTAGTTGTAATGAAGTAAATAAATAATAATAACTTTTTGATAAAAAGAATATGGTTAGTATTAAAAGGGATAAAATATTAATCTACATAAATGATTTTATTGGGAATTGATAATTTTTAGAAGGAATTAGTTAAGTTATTTATTAATAAAAAGTATAGAAGGATAAAGATAGATAAGAAAGAGTAGTATTAAAATTTGAGGAGTGGCAATAAAAACATCCTAATTAAAATTATGGAGGGATGAGTAAGCAGCAGTTGGTAGTATTTTGGGGATCCACTCCAATGGCACGAGAGAGAGAGAGAGGGTCCCATATGCATGCACCTCGAGGGGCGTGGACAGTTCAAAGTTCGCGACATGGACGACCAAGAGGGGTTCGCGTTGACCGTCTTTGGAGCAGTAGTCTTATCACCGTGACGCCAACAGATGGGTCACTTCCTTCTCTTCTTCCGTCTGTTCTGTGTGCTGTGCAGTGCAGGGGTGAGTGGCTGAGGGGTGACACGCGCGACGTCGGCCGGAACGACGACGACGACGACGACGGAGGAGGAGGAGGAGGTCAGGAGGAGATGGACAGGCATCGGATTCGGTGACGTGATTTTTGTCGCCTTCTGCAGTTGGGACCCACTGCTTCGTAAAGTTTAGCATGCGCCGCCTCGGATCACGCGTCAACACCAACGCCCGGGACCCGCCCTCCACTTCACCCAATGCCCTGCTGACGTACGTGTATTATATTTTTTTATATATTTATTAAATCTTTTTCCTTTTATTAAATTGAGAAAAACGGGGGTGGATAGCAATTTGCTATGCACCCAGTATGGTGCATGATCTGGATCATTGATTTTTCTATGGACCTTCATTTTTCTCAATTTGAGGTTAATGGGGGAGCATAGCAATTTGTTATGCACCCGAAACGGTGCATGATCTGAACTATTGATTTAGAAATCAATGATTCAAATTTTATTCATTTAAAAATTTGGACTATAAATTAAATATGATCTGAGCCATTGATTTTTAAATCAATGGTTCAGATCATGCACCGCGTCGGGTACATGACAAATTGTTATGCACTCCCATTAACCTCTATTAAATTATCATTTCTTCGAGAGTTTTATCCGTGCCATTTGGAGTGACACGAACCGGAGAAAAAAAAAATTCTTAAACTTCTTAGTAAAATTTCCTAACTTTTCGAGATTTTTTATCAGTTTTAGAAGACTTTTAACGTTGTTAAAGAAGACATCGTATCTTTTTAGGGTGTGTGTAATTTGAGGAAAGATAAAAGTAATGAAAAGAAGGATAAAAAATAATTTTGTTTTAATAATAATTTTTTTTGAAGAAAATGTTAAAAATTAATATTTTTTTCTAGCTAATTAAAATTTATTATTTTCATATTAAAATTGAATAGAATAAAAAAATTAACTATTTTTTTCTCTCCTTCCATCTCTTTCTTTCCCCTCCTCTATCCAAATGTACCCTTAAGTTATATATACATCCTATTAACAAATGCATGCACACGTATCATGATGCAAAATAATAATGACATACACGGAGTTGTGTATTTTGTGTTAAATATATTATATACATGTGTATATTATTTACTAAGGAATTGCATAACTAAATAAATGAATATATTATTTAAGTTGAATTGCATAATCATTCATCGAATATTACTAGTCAAATATTAATAATTATAAATATTGATTAATTCTAGATTATTAATTAAAAATGAATATATTGAAATAATATTGATCCAAACCCCCCACCCCAAAAGAAAAGAAATAATAATCCAAAAGTTTGCCGATATATGTTGTTGGGGGGTGTAGATCAACCTTGTTTACAGCAGATCACCGAATACCCTCATGTTCCTGGTCTAAATCATGAATAGTTTTGATAAAAATACCAGGTCTTCTCCATAGAAATGAACTCGTCTGATTATTAAGATCTGGCATAAACACACATCCAGCCTTAATACATATATATGTATATAGCTATGTAGAGAGAGAGAGAGAGAGAGAGAGAGAGTTTCATGGTGGTCTGCGTAACCAACTCCGGCAGACGTGGGACCTCTCATCACTTCATTTCTCTCTCTCTCTCTCTCTCTCTCTCTCTCTCTCTCTCTCTCTCCCTGCAACAACAAGACACTTTGACAGGCATTTAACGCTGGATCAATGTACCCATTGCACCAGGTAATTCCCATGCATATATATATATATATATATGCACGCTTATCATGAGAGTAAATGAGACATAGGAAAAAATCTTCAGCCGTTAATGTTCTCATGCTTATGCTCATTTCGAATGGCAGCCAGCAGCCTTGCTCATAAGCCCCTCCATATGCTAATTTCTTTAATTTTTTTTCATGTTACCAGATTATTTTCCCTCATAATATATACTAACATAATATCAATTACATAACACTTGGCAACATCTGTAACCAAAGTGCAGATAACTCATTTATCTAGCTAGATTACAATCTTTCAGGTTTGAGTGTTGGATACTGTACACATTCATAATTGCTGCTCTGCATTGTGCAACACCTGCAGGAACCATGCAGCCAGAGAGAAGTGGGTTGTACTTGTTCCTCTAGGTGTTTTCTGTCTTCCTGGAGGCACATAATGATAATTCATAGCGGCTCAAAGAGTCTTCAAGCCCCATGATGTTTGTACTTTGATTGCATTTCATGTGTTCATTGTTATGATTTCTAACTGTGTATATATGTGTGCCATGCCCCCCTCCCTGGAACCTACGGTGTGTAGGGCGTGCAAAAGGCTGAAACTCTAGAGCACCAGGCATGACAAAAATCTACAAAATATTGAAGCCTGCAGACCACAAAATTAATTAAATAACCTCAAAAATTCCACCTTCACCATCGGTTTCAGGGTTTTAGCTGAATAAGAAGGTAGTGCAGTTCAACACTTTTGTTTTTTTTCTGTTCCATATATTTTTATCAGTGTTCAAAATAGCACTGAATTTGGTCTGAAACTGATCAGACATCTTGTTCTAAGTGAAAGGATCAGGTTCCAGATCAGCATGGCTGGCCAACACAATAGAAAATATATGCTTTATGCTCATATGTACAAATACAGTATACATATAGATATGTACAAAGCTAGTCTAATTAGCTATTGAAATGATCAAACTGCTGATGAAGTTTTGTGTTTCCTTTTTACCAACTTGTTGACAGGTCTGCTGTGTTGCTGTCTTTTCATGTTATTACAGTCTCAGAAACGTCTAGAGTTAAGAACAGAACTCAACATATAAGGATTTATGTCAAATTAATAGCACCTGCTCATGGTTACTGAAAAATAAATCAAGGTCTAAAAGGAAGCAGGAGAAGCGATTCTTTTGGTATCCTGTTGTCTCATGAAGCAGCAAACTTTTTTAGAAAGAGGAAGATTGCTTATTTTAAGACATAATTGCATTCTGTATAAAGTGGAAAAAGACCACTGGAAAGTGACCACTCAGGGAACCTAACAAGCTCTGACAGTGTAGGATTACATATATGCAATATGGTTGCTGTATGGATGTCAATGATGGGAATTTTTATAAAGATTCTTTTTCCTGTAGATTGGAGCTTTATATTTCTCCTTTCTTGTTTAATTAATTAAATATTGGAACTATTTTATATTATAAAGAATAGTATATCATTATATTGGAAAAGGAACACCTTGTGTTTTGCTTATTATCATACAAAAAAATCTTCACAGTTCTAATTATTTTAGAATACAAGCCCTTTAATTTCTTTTTAAAAAAGTTTGGCAAATTTCTTACTTTGGTATAATTCACTATTAAAGATGTTAATCATAGTTCATAAATAAAGCAAGGAAACATAAGTAATTCAATGTAATATTGAGCTGCAGTTCATAGAGTATTGTTAAAATTTCATAATTTTCATTGATTGAAATTAGTTAACCACAAAAAAAGTTCTTGAGAAGTACCCAAAAGAAAATTGCAATTTTATTAATGTAATCAAGATGTTTATACTTTAGAATGATATCCGATCTTATTGCATACTGAAAATTCATTTCCACCATGGGAACCTGACTTCAGTGTGTTCAATCCTTATTACTAGATCTTAATTACTCTCGTTTGTAGCATCAAGTTATGTCAAAGAGTCGTATATGAAATGCTCATTTGTCAGTAGTAACCAAGAATATTAATTAACAAGTCAGACAATATAAAACCAGCATTTATATGACATGACATGATACATTATGATCTGGTCTGAGATGATTTTTCTCAAGCACCATAAAACAAGCTTTTACTGAGTCACTCAAGTTGTCATTAAATGAGGGTGAAAAAGAATAAAGTTTCTGCATTGTGTAGTTTGCAGGGGCAGAGAAAAAGCCTACCTGCATATAATTAACATGTGGAGGATGTTCAGAAAGATGACTCCTTCAATTAATTTGCTTGTGGTTCTGAAACATCTGTACTCTTCTACAAAGAAAAAAATGTCTGCACTTGGTAGAAGCCAGATACAAGATCAAATTACAGAGCAGACTCACTCAGAAGAAGACTGAAGACAAATTGGCATGGATCAGCTTGTGAAGGTGTAGAATTCAGGTGTATGTTAATGCTGAAACAATTGTGAGAACACCTGAAAAAAAAAAACAAAGCATTCAGGTCTCTGTTAGACTTATCTACTAAGAATTTAAGAGTAGTTTAGTACTAACATAATCCATGCTCCTGGTGATATTAATAAGTCCTATTTATCACGTGAGTCGACATTTTTCTCATTTGTTTCCAGCTCTTTAATTGGCCCATGCACTCATTGAAGTGCCATCTTTGGAACTACTAAAGATCACTCAACACATATTTATATGCATTGCAGGGTATAAAGCTGAGCCAAGAATGATTTCACAACAGCTCACTGAGAATAATGAGGAGATAAAATGGGCAGGGATTAACACTCTTTTGAACCCAGTTGCTAGAAGCAGCATTGCAGATGCTTTGGAAGATTACATGCCAAGGAAAGATGAATGAGCAAAAGGAGTGCATGAGTCAGAAGTGGGTAAAAATTATGACTCATGGCAGAGGGCTCATGTTGGGGGCTCACCCCTGTGAGCACAGGATGGTACAGCAAAGAATGCAGCTCACCAAAAGGATAACAATTACAAGCTTTCTCTCTCCCCCCACTGCACAATCATAAAGTTCACAACTATGTTATTGACACATTTCATTGGTCCTGATCAGAGCTAAACCACATCATATATACAAGCAATGGAGCTGAAATCTCTTTTATCTGTACTTTGACAGATTAATAGACTTCCTTTTCTTTGTTGGATGGTGGAAGCCGAAATGCGACAGATTTGAGGTTAGAATCATAGCTTGAAGGACCACAACTTAGATTTCCAAGAAGTTGTGCATGGCTTTTGTATTCCCTCAATCATGCACATAAACTTGAGATCCAAGGCACATGTCTTTTAGCCTTCAAAGAGACAAAGAGAGATATAGGCCTTCCACATTCTATCACCTTTCTTCCTTCTTTGCTCTAAACAATCTTTAGTGCCTAACTAAAGTATCTGTGATATCGATGAATCCATCGGCTCTTACTGACATCAGAATTTTGGAAGATAGTTTCAGGGCTTCAATTTATTGTTATTTTTGTTATCATTTTTAGTGTGCAATTAATGTAATTGATTGTTGAAGACTTCACATGAAAATATTGCTAGATCACGTAGTCTCTCATTTCTGTACTCCCAAACTGGTACAGCTGAGTACTTGCTTTGATACATAATTAAGAAGCATGATAAGGACGATATGACAAATTAATTTTTGGATCATGCTGCCACCATAAGGCTAACAAACTGTTTCCGGAGATGGACTAAAAGATATAATTCTTTGATAAGTACAGAAGATACTGATTAAGTAGTCTTTGCTGAAACTTTACTCTGTTTGAGTTCAGTTCCTATCCATACCAGATAGCCATGTAGAGCTAATATACAAGGAACTACCATTGTTTAAGGGGCTTAACAGAACTCCATGACATACTAAAAGAGATCGCGCCTAATTAATCTTGTTTAAGGTTCCATATTTCCTGTCGGTGGCCTTCAAACAACTTCAAGTAGTGGAGTACAGAATGATTAGTGTATCTTAAAGAGAAGGAAAAGAAAACATTATCCAAAGTTTAGCATTACATATGTGTCCTCCCTTTGAAGCAACAGCCCTTTGAGAGTGCTTAAACGTTTTGATGGCACTCAGGAAGACACACAGACTTATTTCTGGTGCTTTCCCAACATTGCTGAATTTGTTTAGCTGTTGTTCATCTTTTTATATGCTGATGTTGGAGATAGCAGATGGGTTGATCACCCAATTTCTACTGTTCCAATTGGTATATAAGGAGAGAGAAAGTCTCCAAGTGGTATATATTTAATTTTTTTTATTATGTGGATATGTAACTTTAGAAGTTGATTATGTACTTTGATGATTTTAAAAATAAAATAGTGAAACTCTTTACGATGATCGTCTAACGTATGAAATTTATTTTCGAACTACGTAAATTCTGTGCATGTTTTTCTCTTATTGTTCTTCGTTATTTCCCAAAGCTGACATAATTGTGGACTGGATGAAACTTTAATCAAAGCTTATTATTGAATTATGCATCAATACAGATATTCAAATCAATCGTTTTTTCTTCGACGTGGTACAAATAACGAATTCGATCTCGTGGACTTTATTTATCTGAAGTTAAGGTTCTGAAACATGACCTGTTCCTTGCAAAAACCAAAAGCACAGATAGCATGCTGCAAATTTTGGAATGTTGCATTTAGTGACTTTAAGGACAAGTGGAAATTAAAACTACTACAACTTGAAAACATTATTAAGGCTTGAAAATAATTTGAGTTTGAATTGATGCAAATATTTTCCGGTCGACCAAAAAAATCTATTCGAAATTTTGTGCAACCAAACTTTATTTTGGCTTCTGTATTAAGCCAAGAGTTGCATCATCATTTTTATTTCTAATTATCTTCTGCACAGGCAGCAAAAAACTAGTCACCTCATAAAAAAGTGGAAGGAATTAGAGAGAGAGAGAGAGAGAGAGAGAGAGAGAGAGAGAGAGAGAGAGAGATGAAGAGACAAAAATGCCCAGAGAAAAATAGACGTTAGATAGCATACAGATCCGTTGGTCCCGTAAGCAAATGTAGCTGTCAAGCATCCAATGCCAACGACCATATCAATGAAGTGGACATGATAAAACCCCTCAGGCAAAAAAAAGTGTATGTTATATCAGAAAAATAAAAGGAAGCTAAGGAATCAGATTAATCCCGAATTATCTTCTTTGATTCAGGTCCACTAAACGATTAGAAAAACAAGTTGGAAGAACAAAGAGAAGGAAAAATCTGATTGGTGGACCATCCAGCAGATGGTACACCTGAGTTTGCCATGGCCGTTTCTATGTGTTCTATGATGGAGATTTGTGTTGCCATGGGGCAAAGCTTGCTTCAGATTTAGCTCATGCAGTGAGGCTTCCATCACTAACTCAGAGAAAGAAATGCCCAAAGCAATGCAAATAAGAAACAATTGGTAACATCATGATAGAGTTTTTTTATATATTTTTACATGCAACATCTACATAATGTGTCATAAACGTTCCTGCCAATTGCCAAATGCAGTCAAGCATGTGTTATTTGGCTGGTCTACTTGAAAGAAAATATATGGAATTATTCTAAAACTTTTTTCAAACTTAATTCAAATGTAACAGAGATGAGAAGTAAATGTAGAAAATAAAAATCAAGTTGGTTGACACAGATGATTAGCAGGTCTGTGTCCTGAATTGAAGGATCGAGAGCTAGTAGTCCCGAGTTCGAATTTCGGAATCATCAATTTGGTCAGAATTTACTCTGTCGCTCCCGTCTGAACATCGGATTAGTCGGATGCTAATAACCTTGGTCACTGATGGGTGTAGACCGAAAAAAAAGCAGAAAGAAGTAATAGAAAATAAAAAAAAGGGGAGTAAGAGACTTGCATGGTTATTTGTTTCCATTGGGATGTGTGGAGGAACAAGGTTAAACAGATAAGATACCTAATCCCATGCAAAGAGATGGGGGTGGTGGTCTGTCACAGGGATGGGAATGGGGTGTGCATTTGGCCAAGAGAACAAGGTTTGGTTGAAGAGGATGAGAGAGGGATTCATTGACATGTGTGATCAGTGTGTCATCAAAGTCCCCATTTAATTTGCTGGCAACCACTGCTCCTCTTCCTTCTTGCAGGCCCTCAAATTAATTCACCACCACATGCTTTCCTATCATAATCCTCTCTCTATCTCTCTCTCTCTCCTCTCCCTTCTCCCCCTCTGCACACAGAAAAAAGCACATCTTTATAAATGACATTCAATATGCAAAGCCACAAAGGCTTGTGATTTATTGAATGATCATGAGTCATTTGCTTGATCCAAGGGGACTGCAGGCAGCCTGCTGAGTGCTCTTTGGCAGGCTGCTCAGATGAATGAGCTTGTGCAACATTGAGGATGCAATATTCATCTTTCCTTTCAAATGCTATTCATGTACAGATGCAATTAAATACTAGCAGTTTTTCCCATATTTGAGCCCTGAAAAACCTTCAATTTTATTTTGCATATACAGATTTTGATTAATCTGACTAATTCTTATTAAACAGATTAAGGGAAGCATCAGTAAATCATGTAGCCTTAGATGAAGGAAAAAAGAACTAGAACTTTAAACATGATTTATATCCAAATCTGAATTCTACTTGGTAACAATCACAAGATAACAGATGGAACAAGAACATGCTGGAATACAATGGCATGTAAAAACAGAAATTAAAGAAAATAGATCATAGGTTGAAGCAAAGTAGAATAAGAGGGTAGATAATGAAGAATAAATCCTATCAAAAAAGATAATGAAGAATAAAGTGATGTAGATGTAGAAGGTGTCAAAACAGAAAGGTAAAGACACTGTTTGAAGAGTTAGATGTAGGTAACATTTGATGATACAACAATCTTTTGGGAGGAAATTCTATTTAAAAGGTCATATGTCCTCTTTCTTGTTGAGAAAATATTCTAGGATCTCATCTTCTTCTAAAAGCAAAAGTAGAACATTCCTCAAATTCTATGGGATTTGAGGAATAATGCATCTTAGGGGACATAGTGTGCACATTATTTATTCTTCTTTTTTTAACTTTATCACTTTTCTAAAAAAAACTTGCATGATCTTTAGGCTTTTGTGGTTTATGCAAACCTTCCTAAATTATATCCACAATGAAGCCAATTAATGGACCATTCTTATTCTGGTGGTGCATATGGTGGACATCAAGTCACCAAAATCATGCAACTAATCATAGGCTATTTGAACATGAACTGAGTTGACCCAAGTCCCATCACATATGCCTCTTGTGCACTCTTCTTCTGTTTGACCAATTATAAAAAATAAAAGGAGAGAAGAAAAAAAAAAACTTAACCAAAAGCAGGAAGCTTACTTTCATGACTTAGATTGAAAGCACTTTTTAAGCCTATTTAAGGTTCCCTTCCTCAACTAATCATATATATATGAGCATCACTACCATCCATGCCCTTTATGTCTTTGTCTCTTTTTCCTATCTTTTCTCATGCTTAATTAAATATGTTTAGCACTGTCAGAACTCAGGTTTGTGCACATAAGATGAACTGAAATGCAAAAAAGAAGAAGAGCTTGCATCTGATCCACCATCAAGTACATCTACTTGATCATGAACATGAAAACAGTCAGATGCTGAGTAAAATGAAATGCAACCTTAGAGAGGATGAAGTAATAATTCCACAACAGCATTCTGGTCCACTTAATTAATACATGTTCTTACAAAAAAAAAGAGAGAAAAAATATACATAGAGCATTTTGCTAATAAGTTTCTGTATCTTATTCCATTTCTTCTGATCATTTTTTTTCAAATTCTTATGTGGGGACTCTCTCTGTGTCTCCCTCTCTCTCTGTGGCTCTCCCTCTCTGACACTACAGTACTCTCTTTCACCTTCTCTCTTTCTCTTTCTCTCTCCTTCTATGGCGTAAGCTTGATTCCTGATAGTGCAAGCAAAGCAAACACCCCACACTTTATCTTTGTTTGGTCACAACATCCTAAATCTCTCTCTGTTTTCCCTCTTTTTCCTGTAAAAACTCTCTTTTTTTTTTCTCTTTCTGTTTTGTTCTTGCCTTTGTGCTCCCTCCCTCACTACTATAAGCTCCCTGTTTAGTGTCACACAACCACAACCCAACATCTCAAATCTCTCCTCCCTCTTCCTCTCTGGTTCCTTCTATCCTCGAATCTTTTTCTTTGCCCACCCTCTCCTTCTCTCATCCAATAGAACACTCCATGAAGCTGGTGTGTTTTCTTAGTATAATCACCATGGCCTTTTGCTTCAGATTCCTGTAGCTAGTCTTGCAACTACACCCACCACCCTGCAGCTTCTTTCTCTCTCTCCTCAGTCTGAGAGGGAGAGAGAGAGAGAGGGACAGAGAGGAAGTTGGGGTTTGTTTTGTCTTAGGTTGTCCAGCATTCTGCATTGCTTGCATAACTCCAAGCAACATATGGAGCTGCTTCGTGCTACATTCTTCAGTTGTACTTGGAGGATGTCATAGCATTTCTGAAACCTCAGTTCGCTTGGGGGCAGGGCACTGTTAGATAGTTGTTGTTTTCCTGATGGGTGTTCATTACCTAACAAGAGCTTGAGTTTACAAATTTATCCAACTCCTCCACTTCTGCTCGTTCATGAACTGGATTGGCTCAGTTTCGATTCTACAGTGTCCAAGTGACCCCCCAAAGCTGAGCATTGTGCTTGAAGAGACAATTTAAAGCTCAAGAAATCTCAGAGCAGTAGTTCCCGCGCTCCTTAGATTTGCTGTGAATCTTTTGACCAGGTTTGGCTCTGGAAAGAATCTAGACAAGGAGAACAGGAAAGTTTGGGACTTCTTGTTTTTTATTATTTATAGTCCCAAGAACCTGTGAGCTTATCTTTTGATCAGCTTGAGGTGGTCTCATTCCAATTCTCTGTCGTCCTTAAACTTTTCTTTATACTGCTCAGGAGAGAGAGAGAGAGAGAGAGAGAGAGAGAGAGAGGAGAGAGAGAGAGAGTAAAAGGAAAAGGAGCACAAAGATTGAGAGAGCATGGATCTTTCTGGCCATGAAGGGGAGATGCCAATCCCAATAAGCAGCACCTATGTGAGTGGCCATGCGCAGCCCCATAACCACGCCATCATCCATGACGCACCTCCACTGCATCACGCTTCCAATGGCCCGCCCCTTCCACTGTCCGTAGTCACCTCGGAGGACCACCCTCTCCTCCTCCACCACCACCATCACCACCACCACCACAGTAATAATAACAGCAGCAGCCCCTACGGAAGTACCAAGAAGGGGGTGGCGGTCAAGTACAGGGAGTGCCTCAAGAACCATGCAGCGTCTATTGGCGGGAACGCAACCGACGGCTGCGGCGAGTTCATGCCCAGCGGCGAGGAAGGGACGCTGGAGGCCCTCAAGTGCTCCGCCTGCAACTGCCACAGGAACTTCCACAGGAAGGAGGCCGAAGGGGAGTCCTGCGACTGCTTCCACCCGCTCAAGGGGAGGAAGGTGATGGGCCAGAAGGGGCTCCTGATCTCGGGCCCGGACGCGTTCGGCTACGGCGCTCACCACCATGCGGGCGGCGGCAACAGCCTCGTCCCGAGGCCGTCGCCGCACCACATGATCATGCCCCTGGGCGCGCTGCAGACGTCCGAGTCCGACGAGATGGAAGGCGTCGGCGGGTTCATGGCGAGGCCTCCGATGATGAAGAAGCGGTTCAGGACCAAGTTCACGCCGGAGCAGAAGGAGAAGATGCTGAACTTTGCTGAGAAGGTCGGCTGGAGGCTTCAGAAGCAGGAGGAGAGCGTGGTGCAACAGTTCTGCCAGGAGATCGGGGTCAAGAGGAGGGTCCTCAAGGTGTGGATGCACAACAACAAGCACAGCTTGGCCAAAAAGAGCGATCCTGTCCAGCTCGAGTGACTCCCATGGCTGCATGTTTCCATGGCAAATGCTGCTGATCACAGGCCTGCATGCGTTTAGGTGGTAGAAATGGCATAACCCATAACTATGTCCTCTTCTATTGTTTAGAGTTTTCTCTTGATATGTCTCAGCTTTCCAAGGTGATATGTAACTGTGTCATGCATGCTCTTTTTTTTTCTTCTTCTAATCTTCTCTCTATTTTCTTAGCTTTTTTTTTTTGAGAATGTATCCAGCTTCTTAGACTTCTATCCATGTTTTCATGAATTGGATATTTCACATATGTGCAACTTTGCCTACAGCATGCAAGGAGACAGCCATCCAACAGCTCCCTCTTTTTTTTTTCCCTTAATTAATTAGCCTAAAGAATGTTAAAAGTTGAATGAGGAAGTGGCATATGCTGCCTTTGGACCTTTTATTTTCACTTCATATTCAATATGAATTTTGCAGTAACATGACTCTCCTTCTATAGTATTAACAACTGCTGCTTGAACTTTTTGTTGCAAATGAATGATGTCTTCCAATTGCTTTCTTATGTCATCAAAGAGACAAATTTGATTCACTGCAATTGACATATAAAACTAGTTGAAATCCAGCTAATCTTGGATTAAGAATAGTTAAGGTTTACATTGTTTTATCTATCCTAATGTAAGATGACTTAAGAAGCTTTTTCCCAGGGGAATCTGTGATCAAACATGGAATGGTTGTTGTCTATGGTTGCTTTCTTCTTTTCTTAACAAAAGAAAGATGGAAAGTTTACTGGAAACTCAAACAGGGAAGGTTATGTTTCTTAGCCTCTCAAGTCCAAAAGAGGGCACATGTAAGCAGAAGAATACAGTTATGTGTCCTATTGACTGCAACCTTTCAAGTCATCCATAATTTTTTCCAGCTTTGCACCTCAAAGTGCTCCTAAATCCCTGTAACAACAGGAAAGGTTTTATGACTTGGTTCAGCAATGGCATGTGGATTTGGTTGCCTGGAAGGCAAACATTGCAGTGCTAATAATGCATGTTCTGTCTTATGATATTTAGTTGTTGGTTAAGGGACGTAGTGGGATAACAAAGACAGTCAACTACCAGGCTTTATCTTGCAATTGGAAATGGGTTTAGGACTTTAGTACCTCATCTCATAGCACTCACATTTTGACTGAGATCAAGAAACAGGAAACAAAAATTATTGTTGCTCTTGTGCATTCTTCCCACACAATTTAGTGAACTTGCTACAAGGAGGAAAGTTTTGGCAATGAGTCTGTGCTGATGGTTATATGTCCACTGCTTCCTGAACCTGTTAGTCCATAACAGAAGAAGCATTTGACATCAATTGAACCTGTTGAGCATCAAGGAGCCTTAGTCGGAATATAAAAGAAAATTGAGAAAAATGACACCATGAATGTTTTTATCATTTGTGAAAGAGGTGATTTGACTATGAATAGTGCAGATGAGATGAAGCAGCTGCAAGCTGCCATCTGAATTCAAAGTGACTATAGATTTCTGAAACCATAGAATCTACTGTCTAGAATTAAAATTCAACACCTAAACTTCTCCTTATTCAAACATCCAAGACAATCATGGCTTCATGATAAGTAAATTTTCATATGACAAGAAGTCATTTCAGTAGCTTGTCATAAAACTCTTTGATTCTCTTCTTGACAGCAAAAGAAAAACTTGGTGGTAGATGAGACAGAACCACAGTGCAGACCTGAAACATGGTTTCATGCAACTGCAATACAATGTCTGGTTCACGCAAACACGTAGCTGCAATGCTATCCTACACTTGAAGCTGCTGCTTCTTTCTCCTGACCTATACCTTGACTCTAAAACCTGTCTGCAGGTTGAATTGTCACTTGCAATTTTCTCAACTTACAGATCCAAACAGAAGTGCTCTATATTTTTACTCTTCCCACAATATGGGGTTAGTAGGCTGCTAAGGTTTTGGCCTGGCATGCAACAGTGCCCCAAGTACTTGTTACCCCCCAGCAAAAGAAACCGACACAAACCAAGTTTGGTTGGCACACCTGGTTAGCAGGGGTGTGTCCCGGGTTGAGGGACCGGGAGCTAGTAGCCCCGAGTTCGAGCCCCGGAGTCGCCAATTTGGCCAGAGGAATACCACTTCTGCTCTTTCACCTCGACTCCGGATTAGTCAGGTGCTAGTAGCCCTGGACACCGGGGGCCCCTCAGGGGTACCCAAAAAAAA
>LTAE01000247.1:84671-134509 GCA_001647135.1 Pontederia paniculata | reverse complement strand
ATATATATATATATATATATATATAGGGGTATGGAAGGTGTAGCGCACTTATATAGAAAGTAACGATATTTTTTATATAAAAAAATATAAAAAAAGTATCGTTAATTTCTATATAAGTGTTCTATATATTTTTTTTCATATATATATATATATATATATATATATATATATATATATATATATATACTAATCTAATATTCCGTTCCTCTTTGCTCATGTTGCTAAAGTTTTCGATTACCATTCAATTGAAGTTTCTGCTGATTTTCCTTCTTATCCCATTTCAAGTTTTGGAAAATTTGGCCATCAAATCAACTATCAAAGTGAAGATGTCCAAATCAGTATATAAAAAAGTGTGAAATACATGCATCGTGCCCAAAATATAAGTATATTACCAATGTATCAATAACCAGAATCTTAAAAAAAAAGTTGGAACTGTTTATGGCAAATTATTCAGACAATCTTGAGAATCCCTTGCTAGTCTCACACTTGAATTTGATAGCTCGCTCTAAATCACTTAAATCTTTAAATATGGAGACATCACAAAAAAATCTAACTTGAATCCCATAAGGGAGATAGAGGCCTAAATCTACCTAAAATATGCAAGGCCTTTGATAGAAGACATAATAGCAACAAAGCTAGAGGGGGCAATCTTCTCCTTTGTGTGAACTCTTTCTTTATGACTTATTGTATGAGGTGACTGAGTTGTTCCACGCAAAGTACAAAAATGCATGACGAAAGAGGACAACCTTGACGGATTTCTCTTTTCATAGCGAACTCTTCTTTAAGGCTTCCATTCCATAGGACATATAGAGACGCCGTGGCGAGACAATCTATTATGATTGACACTCTTTTGCACTATATTTATAAGTTTCAATGTGTCTAAGATGAAACTCCATCCAAACGGTTCTCAAGACCTAATTTAGTTACCATAAGAGAATGAGGCTTTATATTTATGTCCATTAAGTCCATAAATGACAAGGGAAGGTCACCTCTCATTAGGCGACGAGTTAGACAATTAGGCGACGAGTTAGACGACAAATGTCCTCATTTAAGCTCGAGGAGGTGAGGCCCTCCATCTTTTATGATGAAGGGTATTAATGTAATTGAATAAGATAAGGTGGAAGTGTAGATGAAATTGAAGGAAATCAATTTTTATACTATAGAGTTAAATATTAAGAAAATTTTACTTTAACCTAAATAAATTGACTATGACTACAAAGAAGAGAAAAAAGTCTAGTTGGAAGTGGGCTTTGAATAGGCCCATGAGTAAATGAAGCCCGAGTTGATGCATCCTTTTATGATTCGCACGTAATTAACTCCTAAGTAAATTGACTTTGATTACTTTCGTAGTTAGAGTGTATTCATTTTTACAAGGTCATTACCTCCATTGTAACAAAAATCTAAATGCTCATTTTTGGAGAAATAACCGTAATTTAATCTTGTACGTGGACAGCAGATATATTTATTTTTTTTCTTTTATTGAATTTTCAAGCTAAAGGGACACGTTGAACGATTCATAATTAGAACCAAATACAACACTTAGACAATTTAATTTTTTTTTAATACAGCAACAACTTCAAGATTTAAATTCGAAACCTCTTACTATGATATTATGCGAAATTAAATATGTTGTCAATAATTCTAAAAGCTTAAAATATTAAAAAATAATAATATTTTTGTATTTATATTTTTAATAAATCTCATCTAATTTAATAATATCAAACTTCGAAGTTGTTCATATTAAAAATTAATTTCTTCTCTAAATTATCAGTGTATTAAACTTTGGATAAGAACATAATTGTTAGCGATTCACACATAAAAAAAATTGTTAAAAATATAAAAATAAAAAAAACATTCTTGATAAGAGCTTCAACTCATCTAATTTAACACGAAAAAAAAATATCAAATTGTCTCTCTTAGATAGGTAATATTGGAATGGTTGGGTTTGAGTCACATTGGATTCATCATCGGTTGGATTTGGACCAAGCCCGAACCCCCACACAGGTTTGTCACTATCAATAATTTATATAAATTCATTTCCTTCTCGGCTAAACTTGTAGAATTATATTGTGAGAAGATAAGTTTATTATAAATATTTAGATATAATAAATATTCTTATCTAATATAAGAACAATACAAAAAATTACTAATGTTTTCTCCTATGATATGTCGTTGATATCAACTCTTAACCGTCAATGTTTTAATAAATAATAATTCTGTTACACATTATATAACTCACACATCATAATAAAAAGTATAACTCTATATTAATTTGATTCACAAGATCATATAACTCTTAGGCGGGATATTCAAAAAATATAATTCGATTCAAAATTGAAAGAGAGATAATTACATATTATTCATTATTAAGACCAACATTATATAAAGAATTGGATTTTTTTTAAAAAAACTACCAATCAAATCTTAATTATAAAAAAACATGTACATTGAGTGGTTTTGAACTCTACATTTTTAACGAATTATAATGAGCTAATTCCATCTAATAAAATTAAAATTTAGCTAATTTATAAAGGATGAACTTTTTAAATTCTTATTAGTTAGATTCACAATATTAATAATCTTTACCCCAATCATGGATCCAATGAGGCCATATCATTGGTTAAATTTTATTAAGATTTAATGTGGGTGTGAATCAAAAAGTGATTCGACAAATTAAAATGACAAATTTTCTTTTTGTAATGGCTGAGAAAATAGAGTAAAAAAATATTTTCTTAAATAGTAAAAAAGTTATTAATTATTTGTATAAGTAAACTTTAATTTGAATAGTCGAATAACGTGATTTATACGTGTAAGTCAAATTGTGGTTTACATCGTCGTTAAACTCATTTTATTAAAGTTAAAACAGACCTTTTTAGTATTTTAAAATAAATTTAAAATAACCATTGATTTAAAAAAATAAAAGAGAAATAAATACTATCAAACTAAAATATACAATAATAAGTATAAAAATCGTTTAATCATTTAAGTAAGTTTATATAAAATTAATTATTAATACTATATTTTTTTTGGATTGATTGGCTCGAATACTCGATCGAAATATTTTTTTGCTTCTTCAGAATATTTTGGGTCAAATTAAGATTGACGAAGATGGAACTCACGAAAGAAGGCAGAAAACTAAAAAGAAGGATTATATTGCACGTGCCATCCGCTGTCCTTTTGTACATGAAGCAGCTCTTTACGACAAATATTGTGCTCAAGAGAGAATTTAAGACACACTTGTTGGCAGGGCACACGATGCACTATGTGTTCATCATTTATTTATTTGGCAAATATTGTGCTCATTTATTTATTTAAAACTAAAAATGTTCTATGTAAATAATTATTCAAATCATAAAAAGATTAAAAAAATACACTTATATAAATGATAACTTTCATCCTGAAAATAAGATAAATAATTATATGTAATAATAAGGATCTATCTTATTTATAATAAATTTATATAGTGTATTGTGAAGAAGGATAAATTTGAAATAAAAAATTTATTCTCTACCATCTAGTCTCTAAACATTAATCAAATTAAGCTATATTTAGCATACCTTTAAACTAATGTTTATAGTAGTTTGTAGTATATAGTTAATAAGCATAATTAATAATAATGATAAATGATTGAAATTTAAAATTTTAAGATGTTTAAAACATCAGCATATGCTATAAGTATTAATATGTTAAATTTATTTTCAAATATATCATCAAAATATTTTATTATTACTTATTATTTTTATGAATATACTTATTCTTTTATACCATATGACCACTTTATTATTTGTTATTATTTTATAAATTATTTAGTTAACTATTTATTTTAATATTATAATATTATTAAAAAAATTAAAATAAAAGTTAGTTATTTAATTTAGTATATATATACAAATTATTTAAATATTTAGTCATGTCATTTTTATTCATTTTATATTTATCAACCAAGTCAAATATTACATTTGCCAAATATTTTTTATTAAATTTAATAATTAACTCCCTATTAATTAATTATTAATATTTAATCGCTAAATGATATTCGCTAAATATATCAAATAGAATTTTAATTTTTGAAAACTTCTGATTAGCTGCTAAATATTATTATCAAAATTATTTCATCAAATAATTTATTTTGCATGTGCCAAATATATCCTTAGACATAACTATATATTCTAAATTATATACTTTCAACTCTGATCATATTTTAAAAATATTCATCTTTTAAGATTTTATCACGTTTAATTTTCCACGCATCCGATGATGTGATTTATAAATTATTTATGAAAAAATATCACCCATACACCTAAAGACCCCTCCTACGCTTCTTTAAAAAGACAAAGGAAACCCATCCACTTCAACTTCTTCTATTTGGACTGCAATAATTGCTTCATCTTCCATAAAAAAAGAGCATGTAACTTTAACTTCTATTTCTCCAACTCCGACGAACTATTTATTTCCACTGTTATTGTTGCGTAACACTTTCACTCACCTTCCCTCTCTCCCTCCCCTAAAACCCCACCAAACTATTTATGGAAAAATCCATCACTGAATCAAGTTCCATTTCGCACTCCATCATCTTAACTAAATAAAAAAGGGAAATTATTTATTTCTAAGTTTAATTATCATGTCAAAACACTTTTCATCTAAATCACCTGTCAAACCATCATTTTTTTAACATACTTTATTAATTATCATTTAGGAAAGATCATTGATGTTCAAAACTTAATATTGCAATATAGTAAAGATGACTAAATCCATACCTCAGGAGATTATTAATAATATTTATAATTTCTTAACACTCAATATCCGAACAAAAGTTGAGGTGGAATGATAAAAAACTTCTCATTTCACTTAATAAGATCTCGAGTTCTAATTCTCTCGATGCAAATTTTTTTTGCTAAAAATCTCACCCATCAATCAAGTGTCCGATTCGAAGCGAAATAAATTAATCGAATACTAATAGTCAGAATATTAATAATTTTAAAAAATATAAATATAACTATTATTTATGTAATTATTTTTTGGCGTAAAAAAGAAAAAATGTAGAATAAAAAAATATTTTTATAGCACTTTTTCTCTTATCTTCCTCTCCCTAAGAAAAATCCATTAGTGAATCAAGTCCATAATAATAAATAATAGTAAAAATAATAAAAATAAAAAAAAAGATGACAAAACAACCGCACAATAAATTCACTTACCAAATCTTTGAATACGTTATCTTTCATCTCTTTCTCTCTCCCTCTCTGTCGCGTTTTGTTCCAGGGAGCGTTACGATGTCGGGCGTCTACCGCTCCAAGGCGCTCCGCGACGCCGCTACGCGTCTCGCCGTCCGGAGCGCCTCCGCCTCATCCACGTCCCCGATCTCCTCCTCCGGCGAGGTCCTGCACCAACCGCGCCCCACGTCCCCGCTCCTCCGCCACCGCCTCATCCACGTTCCCGCCGCCGCCGCCGGCTGCCTCCGGCGACGCCTCGGTCTCCTACGGCACGACCGCCACAAGTGGGACGGCGGCGCCGATGAGTTCCACACGCGACGTATCCGTGCGGAAGCTCACTGTCCTCGCTGCTCCAAGCACATGGAGATCCTCTTCGCCAACCGGAGTCCCCCTTCCATCTCCGGCGCCGGCTCGGGAGTCGGCGGATACCAGGCGCTGAACTTGTGCCCGAGCTGCAAGACTGCCTACTACTTCCGCCCCCACAAGCTCGTCCCTCTCCAAGGCACCTTCGTCGAGATCGGCCGCGTCCGAGGCTCTGACCCCGAGAGGGAGATCGCCGATGACGGTGAGGACAGTCGAATCCGGGCCAAGTCCTCGTTTTGGGAGGCGCTCAGGTCGTCCTCCTCCGGGGATCCGCCGGAGAACTGGCCTCCTTTGCCAGGGCAGCAAGAAGGGAACGGAATTGCGGTTCACACGCCGCCGGTACCTCCCTTTCCTCCGAATTTGAACGTTGTTAGGGTGACCGGACCTGGCGGTGGTGGAGGTGGAGGGGGTGAAGGTGCGTCAAGCTCCGGCTGTGGCGAGTTTGGCGGAAAGGATGGATGGGGCGGCTCCAATTTGGGAAAGGATTTACCAACGCCGAAGGAGATATGCAAGGGACTCGATAAGTACGTGATCGGCCAGGAGCGTGCCAAAAAGGTAACACTTTTTATCCTCATTTAGTGGTCGATTGTTCGAGTTATGCTAATCTGATAGAAAATTTGATTATCCAATCATGACCTTTTGTGATTATTTCAAATTTTGAGTCGAGAAGCATATAGACTAGTGAATTTTCGGTTATGAGTTGTGTAAATGATCGCAAGATTAGTGGAAAGAGACATTAGCTATTTTTTTTTTTCATTTTGTGGCAAAAATAGTTGGGTTCAATTAATATTCAACAAGTTAGGAGTGTGCTAAGGGCAATCCTTTTATAGCATTTGCTGGTCGATATCTTCAAATTTCAACTGTCCTTTTGTAAGAAAGTTTGCCTTTGTTTATGACTACTTGGGAATTTCTCTTATCGCCTTTGATCATGCATTACAATACAGTATCATATGAAGTTACTGATGTTTAGGTTGCATGTTTTGTATATTTGGCGGTTTGATGAAGAGCATTATTTTGAGTCTCCTAACTTTTAAGCGTCAGTATTAAATCTTCATATATGTTGGTTTTTCATTTGTTAATCTTGTTGTTGATCAACGGAAGTATAAACTTGCAGGTTCTTTCTGTAGCTGTTTACAACCATTACAAAAGAATTTACCATGCAAATGTACAAAAGGAGTATGTTCTCACTCTTTAATCCACATCAGTTGGATTCCAGTTAATTTTCTTCTTCTCGTGCTTTGATATAATCATCCAAGTTTTAACAAGTTTGCTCATTTCAATAGCTTATAGCTTATTACATATTCTGGTAGATCTGCAATGGACTCAGGGATTGCAGAAGGCGATGATGACGATAATGTAGAGCTAGATAAAAGCAATGTACTATTGATGGGCCCTACTGGATCGGGTGTGTCATCTGCCTTGCTGCTAATTATATTGTTGCATTTTGATATTTTCCTAAAGATTGTGGCATAATATCAATTGCAGAACCATTGAGCAACTCATTCAAACATTGGTAATGCAAATTCTTTGGCAAGTATTTAACTTACAATTTATCATCCTTGATCTAAGACAGGGAAGACTTTACTTGCTAAAACACTAGCCCGCTTTGTGAATGTGCCATTTGTTATTGCAGATGCAACAACATTGACACAGGCAAGTTTGTTTTTCTTGTCTTGCTTATTTCATTAACGTAAAGATTAGTACTTTCCAAGTACTGATCTCTGTATTGGAGCAGTAGAAGTATTTTTTTATCTTTTTGTTTGTTAGCAATGGACAGATATTTACACTGCGATGGAGTCAGGAATTGCACAAATTAAGAATCTACCTGAACTCATGGCAATCCCGAATGCTCTAGAATATCTTAGCTGAGCTAGGAGTTTCTATGTTTCATTTACTGTGTTGACGTAATGTCTTTGATAGCTGCATGCTACTTCTCTTATTTTATATAGAAAACATAAATATTAACTATATGACCCTTCACCTCTTTTAATGAACATTAGGTTTTACAATCCATATTTTATCTGCCAAAGAATTGTCCTACTGTGAGCATTCAAGTAGTAGTCTGTCTTTTAATGTACTCTTAATTTTACTGTTAAAATGTGGAATTACTTTCTTTTAGAAGGAAATATGCAATTACTATGAGAAATGCATTGTCTATTCATGTCCTATATGTTTTTGTACTGATATATTTACTGGGTTATTATGCAACTCTTTGCAGGCAGGCTATGTTGGAGAAGATGTTGAGTCCATTTTGTACAAGTTACTAACTGTATGTTCCCGAGACACAAATTGTATTACTTGATTTCTGTGGTTTGACAATTCTACTGGATCATCCTATCTTTATATCTTAATCAGAAAATTAAGAATGATGTATCACGATTAAACACATCTTCTGAAAATGTACACAAGTCTTGACTAACATGAAAGAAAGATGTGGATTTTTCGTTCAAATTGCTCTTTTTTGTTTGGATACTAATAAGAAACAAATTTGCTCATTTCAGATCATTATTATTCTAAGTACTACTTAAGTGGAATAAATTGTTAGCTTTCCGTAAACCTTCCATGGGGAGCGCAGGATGCAAAGCACTATAGCATATCTTTGGTTTATTTCCACTCTGTTAAGATTTTGGGTAGACACACTACCTCTGTCCAAATTCGCATTCTCATCTCTTTCGATGACTATAATTTTCCCTGCGGCCTATGGATTTATCCACTTTATATTTCAGTGTCACGTGCAGCACACGAATAAATATCCCCAGCTATTTAATAGGCAGGGTGCATCCTGCATGAGACTGAAGTAACACTAGTCCAGAATCTATTGATTTGATGGAGGCATGGAACTTTTCAGTCGAATTAATTATCATTTTGATATTTAAATGAATTACTTCTGACTGAATATAGCAACGATTCTTCTTATGGAACTTAAAACCTTCTTTTACCACACCTGATCATTTACTATAACATCAGCAGCTGAAATTCTTGATGGCTGATCTTGCTGGAAGCTTTTGTTTTATTTTTTATTTAAAAAAAAGTTCTTTATGACGTTCACTCAGTTGATTCTTCCTGGGAAGAACTGTACTGCTGATTTTTATCTGGGTAGATTTTCAGGGATTTTATCCCTTGTGTTTGCCCTCTGTGGAACCTAATGTTAAGGCTAATAGTGTTAAATACATTTGAAAATCTTAGAAGCCCTATATATCTAGGTTTTAACTAGGATTCTAAACAATAAATTTTGAACAGGTTGACGCATCTAATTTCAGTAGGCACCTTCATCTTTTATGCTGACAAAGACATAAAAGTGAGATCTATAAAGGATGATCTATAATCATCAAACTGTTTTGGTATCTAGTTGCTAGTAATGCATCTAAAACATAGATGATGTATGCAGTCGCTGACTGTCACTGTTGTCTTCCTAGTTTCTGCTGTTTATTAAGTTGGAATCTGAGAGAAATTTGATTAGTAACTATTTAGGTGAAGCAATTGTCTATCGGAGGCAGAAGAAGGTTCAACTAGTTAATTTACTGTTTGGCATGGAGGAGTGGTTTTGGAGGCCTTTTTCATGTATTTGTGAAACACATTTAGACTGTATGTCTTTCTTATAGGCTTTAGCTCTTTCTTGCTAGTTTAAATTTAAATGTACTTCACGAGTCCACAATGCTAATTGCACATTTATTAATTAACAAAACAAATAATCTAATTTGACTTTATTCATCCACTTCCTTTTATTAATGGTTTTACATTGCTTTCCATTCGTTGGGTTGACTAATCATTTGCTATATGTTATGCTGTCTACATTCTACTGCACTTGCTCTTAATATCTTCTCTGTTCTCTCTAAGAAAAAGGTCTTGACTGTTGCAGACTTGCAGTTACTGTCTTTTCCCCTTTTCATTAAAAAAAAATGGTACCTAATTCATCTACTCTTACCTAGGTTGCTGAGTTCAATGTCCAAGCTGCTCAACAGGGCATGGTCTACATTGATGAAGTTGATAAGATCACTAAGAAGGTTAAAATTTGTTCAAGTTGTTTTGCTTGTTTCCTATGTTTTTTGGGTCGTGGGTTGATTTTGAAGTTTTTAACATGCAGGCTGAGAGCCTAAACATCAGTAGAGATGTGTCTGGAGAGGGTGTTCAGCAGGCATTATTAAAAATGTTAGAAGGAACCGTAAGTTAAAAGTCACACTTTTTCTTATGCATCCTTTATATTTGCAGTCATTTTTGAACTTTTGATGATATCCTTAGAACACTTATATTAAATCTCGAATAAAGGAATATATTACTATGTAACACAAGGCAAACCCTCCTCATGAACTTCATTAACGTTTGCAACTTCAATTATCTTTTTTCATTAGAATGATGGTTTTATCTTTAAACATAATATATGGTAACTTTCCAGATTAACAAATATGTATAACATGATCACACCCCTTAAGCAAAAAGAGTGTATAGTGTTCAGAATGTGAAGCGTGTTTTATATAACATGCTTATATACTTGTATATCTTGAACATTGATGACTCATAACAGCAGTCATCATTATCTTTCAAACAATAACAGTACTTATCAATATCCTATCATTGTCCTTTTCAACTAAGGATGTATGACTGCACTGAAAACTTTAGTTAAACCTGATGTGTTAGAATTTTTTTTAAAAGATTTATAAAATGCACCAGCTGGGAAATTTGGGTAGGGAATAAAAAAGATGTGGAACAACTTTTTGTTCCAAAACTGTGGTTCTGCCATCCAACTGTGGCTCTTAATCTTTTTCTTTGAAATTTTAAAAACATATGGTTTTGATCAAAGCCACTGACCCCATGAGATTGATGGCTGTTCCACTGGCGTGGAACTAAGTTTTATTTGACATCTCCATTATTCCCTTTGTGAAAGCTGTTTCCTGATCTATATTTGTTCACATTTTCATATAAACACTTTCCAACATCCAGCCACTTTTGAGTTTCCCTATTCAACCATCGAACATTAACATTCTAACTATGAATTATTTGAAATCTCAGTTTAAATAAGTTCCATTTTTCACTTTTTTGTAGATTGTCAATGTTCCAGAAAAAGGAGCTCGGAAGCACCCTCGTGGTGACAATATACAGGTAAGCAGACACAAAGTTGCATCAAGATGATGATTTTTGTGGAAAATTCAGACTTCTCCATATCTAGGCTTTAAGACTTCTTTTCTTGGAGATGCTTGTTTATTAATATGATATATCTGAACAAATTGGTTTGCTTCTTATTGTTCATGCTAACCAAGCTTTTCAATGCTAATAATTTGGTCAGAACATTTAACTAATTCTAAGAGTTTAATATGTCAACTCCATCTTCCTCTTTCAATATTTTGGCATATAGTTACTTGTGGTTCTTTATTGCCTCTTTAATGGAGAGTAAAAAGTTGGTTGACTTGTGGCTTCATTTGTGAGAGTTGCTACTTGTCTGTGCAGATTGATACAAAAGACATTCTATTTATATGTGGTGGCGCTTTTATTGATTTGGAAAAGACAATCTCAGAAAGGTATATGAATGGTTAGACAATAAAAAAATTGGAACTGCTTGAACTATGCTGACTTCTCACTCTGATCCAGGCGACAAGATTCATCTATAGGATTTGGAGCACCAGTTCGAGCAAACATGAGAAGTGGTGGATTAACAAATGCTGTAGTGACATCATCCCTATTGGAAGCGGTAAAGCTTCATCTAACTATTGTGCTTTTCCATCGAACCAGTATATTGTTAGCAGTGTGGTTCTCAAACACCAAAACCACTTTTTTTCTCTGCTCTATAATTAAACCTAGAATTCTTTGTCACTACACTATTTATGTTCTTGTTGCAGGTTGAAAGTGGTGATCTTATAACTTACGGCCTTATACCAGAATTTGTTGGACGTTTTCCTGTATTGGTTAGTTTAGCAGCACTAAAAGAGGACCAGCTTGTTCAGGTTCTGATGGAGCCGAAGAATGCTCTTGGTAAACAATACAGGAAATTATTTAGCATGAACAATGTGAGCATCTGCATACAAGAGTATTTGGTATTTCTTTTTCTGAAGAGGCATCTGTATAATTACATGACTCATGTCTACGCATCTCTCAGGTTAAGCTACATTTTACAGAAGGTGCACTTAGATTAATAGCAAAGAAAGCGATGGCCAAGAATACTGGTGCACGAGGCTTAAGAGCCATCTTGGAAACTATTCTTGTGGACGCCATGTTTGAGGTAAGTTGAGTAGTTTGTAAACAGATGCCCTGCCAACATATCAGGTCTTCCAATTCCCATATCACCTTCGAGTTACCGAAAAAGAAACTTTGAATTGATAATTGAGGCAAGAAATTTCTTCTTCCAGATACCAGATGTAAAAATTGGAGATGAGCGAATAGATGCAGTGGTGGTGGATGAGGAAGCCGTAGGCACTGTCGACAGACAAGGCTCTGGAGCGAAAATTTTACGAGGCGACCGAGGCTTGGAGCTATACCTTTCTGGGAACAAAATAAAGGATCCTGAAGGATTGGAGGGAGAATTGGAAGGGGAGTCTGAATTCACGTCCATATCCATGAGCATGTGATAACCCTACATTCACTTATATTGTGCACGTAGAATGTTGTCACTGTATCAATGTAATTATCACCCTTATACATAACGGCTCGCCAGTGAAATTGATGTTTAAATTAACCGTAGTTCTTCCTGCTGTGCTAACATCTGTCATCTTGGCATACCAGTGCAATCAACAATGATTGATGGATAAAAGATTTACTGCAACGAAGGTCACAAGCTTTTGCTTATTGTGCTGTACAACATTGAACAGAGAACTACCAAATGACAAGTGATAAAATAACTTGAGCTCTTGTTACAAGATCGAAAGAATAGTATGTACAATAGGCTACACTAAGCCACTGGTGAGCGAATAATATGATAATAATTCAAATACATTCTACATTTGTACACGCATTATTGTCACTTGGAAACCATTCTTGATGATAGATGATACTATTATATCTTTGAGAACCAAGAAAATTATAACCCTCCAATACTGATCCACTGGTAGCCAACTAGAAAGACATCAATATGTCATAAACATACTTCAAGGCGTAGCATTGACAACCGGCAATCCAACAAACCGTTTTTAACATAGGTAAACAGGCAGCACAAGAACTCGTGTCAACTGATACGGAAATATGCATGCCAGAGTCCATAGAACATGTTAGAACAGGTTCGACAATTCATCTAACCAGATTTGCGTACATGTATACTAAAACATAGGAATAGTTCATATGAAAAAGCTTCTTCTGGTTATTTCAGCTGCTATTCAAAGTAATAATGCTTGTCCACGGCCACTGAGACATCCCAAGTGCATTTCATGCCCTTGGGGAACTCCACTAGATCACCTGCCTGGATTTCCACAAATTCTTCGCCATGACCATCAGGGAAGACCTTCACCTTGCCCTCGAGCAGGTAGCATATCTCCTTCGCAGTGTATGTCCATGGAAATTTGCTGGGAGGACACCCCCATCTATCAGGAAAGCGAAAAACCATTAAAAGCAGTTCTATCGTGTTAGCCTCACACATCAAGCTAAGCAGGTATGGACTGTAAGTATGATAACATTTTGGTATGGATCTGTGCACATAATTTTAATGCTCCAACATACCAAACACTACGACATAATTACCACAGCTAAGTTGTCCAGAAGAATATTTCATCACATGGAAAAAAGAACTATTGTACTGGAAGAGAAATATGTGGCCAATTTACAGTTCAATATATACCACAAAGGATACTTCAATCAACAAATCTCTTTATAGAGCAGCTGTGGGATTTTTCACTCGGGTAAGTGTTAGCTTGGTTCCTGGACACCTCATTTAGTTTGAAGGACTATTTTGTTCTGGTCTTTTTGTTGTATTTGACACTGGGTCCTGATCCTCTTCATGTTTACATTGCAAATAAAAGAGGATATTTCAATGCATTGGACTTTGGCAAGATTCACTTGGGTGCTTATTTGAGATAGAAGTTCCCTCTTCAAAACTTTCATAAGATGTTAGAATTTCCTTTTTTTTGGAAGATGGGCTTTATATTTTACAATCAGATGCATGCCACATGTTGTATCTAGTTCGCAACTAATTGTAGGGCAATTTTCTTGTATAATTCTCCAACTTTGTTCCTAATATCTTTCTTGTCCTCTAACTTTTCTCTAGCATCATTAGTCCTTCAACTTTGTATGTTTTATTCGCTTGACTCTTTTATTGACCACAACAAAATTTTCTTTTGTTCTGCTGGTTGGATACGTCAATGTAAACATTCTACATCATTATAATAATAAAACAGGTCACACTAGTCTTGCGCCACATCATATAAATCTATCAATGCGTATTTAGGACAAACACCATATAAAAAAACTAACCTCATTTGATGTGATGTGTAATCGACATAATATATTTTATAATAATAATAATATAAGATGCCTATTTGAACGCATTCAATTAGCAAAATGAAAGAAAATCTTAACTTAATTGGAACAAGAACGAATTGGATAAAGTACACATAGTTGAAGGATCAAGTGTGGAAGAAAACAAAGTTGGAAGACAAGAAAGGTATTAAGGTCAAAGTTCAAGGATTATATGTAAAAATTACCCTTAAATTGTATCTACTTCACCTTTGAATTTTAATCGTTCCTATACATTTGATTTTTTATTAGCTTCATTCTTTATGGAGCCAAAACCAACGCCCTGAAATCACAAACTGCAGCTGCTCCTAGGTCATCATCTATCCTCCATGTAACAAAAGAATGAGTGTATCCCTGTTGTTACCACAAAATCACATTTTTTTTTGCAACAAGACATTACACGACACAGTCTTGGGATTAACCACTCTATTAACATCATCCCATCCTCATCATCAAAACCATTAGGAAACAAAATGTGCAGCAGGCTTCCTACTCATATGTTTACTGTTTACCACGAGCAAACTATGGTAAAGCCTCCTTAACGCCGAACTTTAACTATCTTATTTTCTCTTCCAAACAAATGGTGCCAAGTCCCAAATATAACCCCTTTTGTCTTCTAAAATTTGCAGATCTATCAAATGGCAGCAGGCACCCTCATTCTACACCTCAGTACCAGAGTGGAATCTACAGTACCCAAAAGACAATTTTTTTTTATTCGAGATGCATCATCTGGCGAATGTAAACATAGAGCCAGCGACGCACATCATCCTCGCATGAGAATTTTATCAAACGACTACGGGGACCAATGATAACATACCAAAATCTACTCTTTTTTTCCTGTAGGATTCGCAACAAAATTCATGTCGAATCGAACACACAGGATTCTCAACCGAACATTTAAAACAAGGGAAAAAAAAAAGGATAAGAGCAAATATTAGAAACGAAACAACCAAAAGAGGGGAAGGATACCGACTTGGGCCATTGCCGGACTCCAAGGTCTGCGAGCTTGGACTCCGGCGGGTTGCGCTCCACCTTGACGCCCAGCTTCTCCGTGGCCATGGCGTCGGCTCTGATGCGGCCAAAGTGCAACTGCCTTCGCTGCTGTGCTTGCAATCGCGGAAGCGATGCCCCAAACGGCGCTCTGCAACGACCAGCGGATGAGAGCGCAGTGTTCTGTTTAGTTATTATTACCACTGAGTGGGTTGCCATCTGTGAAGGTGAAGCGACCAGATGCTTCCGGATGAATGCTCCGAGTACTGTGTCAAACGTCTTCCCACTTTGTTTGCACTAATTTATTAAATTAATAAAATACACAGGACTTTTCTTCTTCGCCTCTCGTTCCAAATATTTAAACATTTTGTTTGGATCAGAAACTTTTATTCGAGGATAAAAAATGCAAGGTTGATGATGGGCTCAGAAAAAAAAAATTAAAAAAAAGTAATAAAGGGAAAAATGAGGATAACAGAGAGAAAGAAAAAAATATTTTAGCTTACATCAGTTTCAAAAAATTGAACCCCCTTCATTATGGTTAAAATAATATTTTGGGTTGCCATAATTTTTTTATGTCCTACGTTTACTGGGTTTAGACTTTAGAAGTACTCATCACTTGAATCCCAAATTATTATTTTTTGATTAGATTCATCAGTATTCATAATTATTTTGATCGTGCAACAAAAATCTACGACCAAATTTGATAGATTCAAAAAAATCGAATCTATTAATTTTGGTTGACTTAAAATATAATCTCATTTTAAGCTCGTAATATATTTTTCTCTTTTTATTTATTATTCATAAATTCCTAATTTCATAACTCATGTAGTGGAACTTTCTAATTTTTTTGGCCTTATTAAGCATTTAATAAATTAATTTAATGTATAGATTGCAGTATCTGAAGTTTTATTTTTCTTAATAATGTTTTTGAAAAAGATTATAAAAAATATCAAAGGTGAAAGTAATGCAGGTTAGATACAATTTCAAATGTAAAAGTAATAATTTGATAATGTTTAGGTGATCCTTTTTCTATTTATTTTTTCATTCTTCGAAGTTTTTTAGAGCTCTATTTCTTTTTACTTAATTTCTTTATGACAATAATTTTATTTTATAACCTAACAACACGATATATATTTTAAAATAACAATAAGATTATAATATTTACTGAATATATAACATAATTTCTTTTTTTTTCTAACTTCTTTATGTAAATATTGTATTGATTTCAATAAAAAATGTAGTGATGATATTAATCCATGTTGTAAAACTCGGCCCCGCCCCGCCGGTCGGACCGGTCGAATCGGTGTCCGGACCCTAAAACGGGTCATGAGTCATTCTAAACCTGGGTGCCAATTGGCCCGCTTTGATCCGGTCAAAACTCGGGTTGAACCATTCAACCCGACTGGTTTGACCAACCCGACCAAAAAAAATATTTTTTTTAAATAATAAATAGAAGTTTAGTTTAATTTTTCAAAGCTAAATAATCTACTTTGTAATATAAGTAAAATTTAAAATAATTATGTTAAATAAAAAAACTTAATGAATCAAACTAAAATATTTAATAATTATCTTAAATAATCAATTCAGAAGTTTAGTTTAATTTTTCAAAGTTAAATAATCTACTTTGTCATTATTAGTATTTAATAAATTTATTATTTATCTTTGATCATTTACTATTACAAATTATGAATTAGAACTAGAAAATATCATGTTATTATATCAATAATATGTGCTCATGTATTATGATTTTATATATAATTTTTTTTATTTTATATTAATTTATTATTATCCGGTTCGACCATCCGGTCTGATCGATCTGATCGGTTCGATTTGACCCGTCGAATTATCCGGGTCGATGTCCGGGTCGGGTTTTAAAATATTGATATTAATAATCAAATTAAAAGTTGGATGGCCGTGGAAAGAACAACGCCGGCAATTTATCGTCGCCACCGCCCTCCCTCGCGCGTTGCCACCGGCCAGTCATCCCATCTCCGATTGGAAGCCGCTGCAGCTTCTGTTGTCTGCTGCAGTATTTGCTACTGTGATAGCAATGCTCAGCTCTCAGGCTCGTTGCAGGCTGAATCAACAGCCGGAAAGACGACCTCCGGACGCCATAAGCTATAAGTTCGCCGGCAAGTTGTGGACCTCGGAGTCGGCCACGTACGGAGTGTTATCCTGCATCCTGTGATCCCCGTCTGTTAAGGTGAGTAAAGCTATCTTTTCCATCCATGGTGGTGTTTCATCACCTACTAGATGTTTTACTAAATTCCTCTTTGAACTCTTATGTGGGAACTCCTGCTTGTGTAACGTGCTTTTATGTCTCTTCCTTATTTGCTATCCCACATTCTATTTGTGGCTTTCTGGTTCTTCCAAATAGATGGGAGGCCAGACCTTGCCAGCTCCAGCAAGAATGGAACTTCTTTGCATCCTTTTACAGTGTTTTGGCCGACGTTGCAGTGAGCTAATGACACTTCAAACCTTTGGAGTAGTATTTGCTTTTGTGCACAGACATCGGAGTGTTCCATTTTTGCCATTTAACCAAAATGTGTTATGATTGTAGGATAATTATGTTTTTTTTTTCTTTTGGTCTGGTCTTGTTCATTTTGATTGAATCATCTGACTGTTTCACTGGTCCTAATTGTGAATCCAAAAGTTGAAAACATAAGATTAGTTGATTAGATATATTTAAGAGAATAACACCATAAATAACAGATGCAAGGCTATTTATCCTGCAATACAACATAATTACATATCATTTACTAACTGCAGTAGTTGCCATTCCTCATAGATATTGCTGAAAATCTCAATTAAAGAAAAAAGGTCCAGTATTTGTTCACTCTATTTGTGCTTATAGTAACATTTAATAAAATAAAAGTGCAACAGTTTAAATAATTAAATCAGATAAAATTTGTTAATCCGTTGTTCTATCATGGACAGCCTTCAAAAGATATAGAAAAAAGCCTGGGGAACAACATGGTACTAGACTCCTACCAATCCTGCAATTCCAAGGTAGTGGAAGTTAAAAGTTAAAATGGCTTCAAGAAATGCAAAAAAGAAACAACTTAACAGTTACAGTAAAAGGGAATCCAGATGAGGAGTCATATAAGAGATTGGGGGTGCTCTCTGCTGATTGTCTCCTTGGCATTTGTCTCGTACTTGAGTGGATTCTTGGTGTAGTTTATGTATATACTCCCTTCAAACGTCCGGATTCTAACCTCAGGAATCACCTGAACAAGACTCCAATATGTGCCACCTTTGAGGCAACTCTGGAGTAATCCTAGCTCGCACTGAAGCTCAAGTCTTCTGAGGTTCTGATGCACAGCAGTAGAAATTTGAGATGACAATAGTAACAACCATAGTGGAAGTTGTGATGCTTGTTTGAAGTCATACACTATAATCAGGTGTCTCAGTGCACTGAGATTCTCCACATACTTGAGTTTTGGACAAGAATCTATCTCCAGTTTGCTTAGCATAGGAAGGTCAGATATTCGTTCTAAACCTTGGTTCCTTATGATCCTGAGCTTATTAGTAAGGAAAGGAAAGTTCTTTATTTCTCTCAGACCATGACACTGTTCAATATGGAGTTCCTTTAAGTTGGCAGCATGTGAAAGGTCTTGTGGAAGAGATTGCAGCTTTGGACAGTCAGTGATGTCCAACTTCTTCAAATGAGGAAGCAGCTTAAGCCCTGTGCAGCTAAAATCCAGGGAACTTGATGTCCATTCTTCCCAGTTCTGCATCATTATAAATTGGAGATGTTCAAGCTTAGGAAAGGCAGTTGACATTGTTGAAATACAACTGAAAAATCCTGGCCCAATGGTTGTGACTGCATCCATCCCTATAATGTCAAGATATTTGAGTTCTGGTAACTGGCTTAGTCCAGGTGGAAGTTTTGTGCATAAAGAACTATGTCGAAGCCTCAAGATTTCCAGCTTAGGGAAGTTCTCACCTAATGAAGATGAAATCATCCAACTTGGAAGTTCTCGAGCAGGAAACTGTTCTATTTCAAGGTCTCGTAAGCTGGAGCAAGGAGAAAGTTCATTGTATATTCTTTCAGCTCTCTGGATTTCCTCCTCCGTTAACACTTCTTTGTGGCTGTCATTTATGCATTGCATCCCCCACAGAGCCAATTCTGTAAGGAACAGTTTATTCTCTAGTACTGATGCTGCTGTTACAGCCTTCTCTAATCTGTGTATGCTCAGATGCCTGAGATTGGTGAGAGATTGCAGTTCTTCCAAGTCACATCCTTCATTGCCCTTGCTTGTGTTTGCTTCATGGCCAATGATAAATCCTCCAAGATGGTTCAAGTTCCCCAAGTTGCTTATTCCCTTTGGTAAATGAGTCAGTGGAGTTCGACTCACACGTAGACATCTTAGATTCAACAACCTATTTATGGTTCTGGGAAGACTTTGTAAGAAACTACAATCAGAAACACTCAACGTTTGCAGATTCACAAGGCAGCCTATGGATTCCGGTATTTCTCTAATATTTGTTCTATCAAGATCCAAGTATCTCAGATGCAACAAATGGCCAATTGATCTTGGAAGTCTGTCAATCTCTGTTTCATTCAGAAGCAACACCCTTAGACGATCCAACCTTTTAAGTAGATCATTGTTGAATATCTTGATTCTGGGACTGTTGAACAGAAACAAGGCCCTAAGCCATTTTTGGTCCTTTATTCCATTAGGAAGTACTGTCTCATCAATGTTTGACATGGACAAACGTCTTAGTTTTGTCAATAAACTTGCATTAATTACTTGACCATCACTAATTGAAATACTTTCTCCATTCATCAAAACTTGTGCAAGAGATCGGTAAAGATCATGCATTATGAAAAGATTCTTGTCTACAGGATCTGGTAGTAGAAGGTTCCTCCAAATGAGTTCTTCGTAATAGTCCTTCGCTTTATCTTCCATGAGCTTATCATTACCTTGTGCTCCTACAAAACCTTCAGCCACCCAAAGCCTACTGATCATTCTACGGTCACATATTCTGCTGTTCTCAGGGTACAAACAACAATACAAAAAACACTGTTTGAGATGAGACTGCAAATTCACGTAACTCAAATACAAAGCCCTTGGTAGCTTATCATCAATTTCTCTCATAGACCATACATCACTTGCAAGGACATTTTCCCACTCTGTCTTGCTTCTTTCCTTGGACCTCAAAACGCCTGCAATTGCCTTGATTGCAAGAGGAAGACCACGGCATTTCTCAACGATTTTAGCACCGATTTCTTTTAAGTTAGCGACCTCTTCCTCCTCTTCAGGTCTGAAGACTTCCTTGCAGAGCAACTCCCAGCAACTTTGATTATCCGTTTCAACTACACAGTACTGGACACTACTATTGATATTCCTTGCGATGGTTTCATCCCTGGTGGTAACTAAGATCCTGCAGCAAATTTCTTTGCTCATTATAGGTGGTCGAAGTAATTCAGCCCACACATTTCCATTCCATATATCATCTAATACAAGAAAGAGTTTGTCAGGAAGGAGGGATTTCAGCTTGGGTTCAAGTTCTGATTTAACTTCTTCTCCTTTGATGCTTCCTCCAAGGCTTCTGATCATCACTTTGAGCAGTTCATTCTCTGAGTAATTCCTAGAAACATGCAGCCATACTTGCTTTGCAAAGTTCTCGCGTATCCTATCATCATTAAATATTCTGCGTGCTAGAGTGGTCTTGCCGATTCCACCCATCCCAGTGATAGCATACAAAGTGTCATTGTGTTTGTTATCTGCAATAATTGCATTGATTAGATATTTTGCAGCATCTTCAATTTGTGTTCCTACAATGTCTGATCTGACCTCTACATGAGAGGTCCCTGGAGAAGTGATGTCATCAAGGGAGTATCCAAGCTGATATTCTAATTTTGATATTGTTTCCCTGTCTTCTTCAATTTCTTTTAGCCTATCATTAATATCCTTTATCTCAGTGCCCATTTTGTGATGGTATCTGATACATCTGAAGCAAGAAGAAAGCAAAGTGGACAAGTAGCCTACCCTTGATGCTGAGGAAGGAGCTTGTAACGGTTTGGCACCTTCAATCATCCAGGAGTCGATTATGCCATCAGCATCGTACATCACATCTTTGAGCTCCCGCACCCAAGCACCAATCTGCGAGTCTGTGCTACCCAGCCGATCCGCACTTTCGAGGAAGTCTTGGAGTCTTGATAGCCTTCTCTGCAGCCTTCTGAGCTCCTTCTTCGCGCCCAGCACCATGCTTATCTCCCCTTCAACAACTTCTGCCAACTTTTCAAGGTACCTCTTCACAAACACATTCAGAACCATAGCCATTATTACAATTTTCAAGTGGATGTCTCACTGCTGCAGAAGAGATGTGAAAATTTTCATGAAGAAATCCTGATTTTTGGGAGCACCTTCGAGTTTTCAGCGACCAACATCCTTATGGCAATAATTTGTTTCTGAGCAGAAGATATGCGGTCAACGGTTAGACCGTTAAGCCAGTTGGCTGTGACAAAGCACTCCCTCTTTCTCTCTCTCATTCGTGTCTTAGGTGAAGAAAATAATATGTCCATTTAAATTGTTTGGTAGTAAATTGACGTGAGCATCTGAAATTGGGGTTGGATTATTCCCTCCAAAATGTATTAAAGAAACGGAAGCTGTTGTTGCTTCTTTGTTTATTTGTGAGTTTGGGAAACAAAAGAAGCATTCGATATTGACTTAGTAGATGTTTTTTTTTTCTTCTAATGAAAAGAGATTATCTATTACCGAATACTCCAATATTGTCATTATACAAAATTACCAGAAGGTTCAGAGAACTAATTTGCCAAGGTTAGCTAACTGATCAGCTGCTCTATTCATTTCTCTAAAAACATGTTTGATCTCAAAGGATTCAAAAAGAGCAAAAAAAAAAAAAAATCAAACTTGAAATGCTGACATTGTTCCAATATACTCGCATTTCTAATCTTGGCCACTCCTCAAGGGGTTTGTAACCTTCATTTCTTCATGAAATGCTATAGTTATAAACCTATCTTTTGCCTCAAAAGATGAATAAATAATGGGAGTACAACAAATTTTCTTGATGAGGTTAATTTTTTTTTAACTTCCTTGGTTTTTGCTTTTAAGAGGAACGTTCTTTGCCACTAAACTACTTTAGGTATGTGAATTATAGAGATGGCAATAGCACGAGTTGACTCACAATAGATGGATAAGCTCGGGTTAACTCAAGTTGCTCATTAAATTTAATGAGTTAAGGTAGTAGGTAAGCATGCTTGTCCTGTGAACCCCTAAACCGATCAGGTTGATGATTATATGTTAAAATATAAATATATATGAGAAAAAGAAAATAGAGGTGTAGAGCAACTCACTGGTCACTCATGTAGAGCAATACTTTTGTCTGTGATTAATCCAATGATTATTTATTAATTTATCTTATTTGTAAATAATATATTTGATCACTATTTATAAACAATACTTTAAATTAATCGATTGTAAAAAAAATAGTTATCTACGCCTTACATATATATAATTTTAAATTAAAATGATACGTTAGTTCTTTTATAGTATTACCCAATATGTTATATGTTTTATTTATTTTTTTTTGGGTCAAGGTTATATGTTTTATTTGAATGTATGGTTAACATGTTGATTAATGATGTTTTTTTAAAATTAGATTTAAGCTCAGGCTATCGACTCAAGAGGTCAAATCCGAATCGAATCCAACTAAAAAGATGAGCTCGTTATTGAAAGGCTTACTTTATGAATTGTGAGTTTAACTGAGGCCTTTTGCACTCGGATGACGTTCATAAACAAAATGGTGGGTGTCTAGCACGTCTTGAGAATGCACTCAAATGGTCTTCCATGTATAACGAAATCTACTTTTACGGGTCCTTCAACTTTGATCTTAATATTTTATTAGGGTTTAATATTGATACACCCTATTTATTAGGGTGTGTCATACTCTTCATGAGTTATTAGATGTGTTAGTTATGGTTAAATTTAATTATTTAAATTTATGAGGCAAAATTATCATATCTACAAAACTGTTAATATCCAACTGTATCTAACACATTCAATGACCCATAAAGAATGAGCGCACGATAGAACTTCATAGATAAGATGTACCAACATTAAATCCTTCTTTTATTATTCTCTATTTTTTTCTTACATCATTAGTCCATCAAAGTATTTGCATATTTGATCCTTTTATCGACTATATTATATATCTTTTCGTTATGTTGATTGCGTATATTCACATAAATATTCGAACATTCTATGTTCATAAAAAATATATCATATTGGATAATCAATACACAATTGATAATCTCATATGACGTATCACGAAACCGACATATTTTGTTATGACAAAATATCTATATGAACGGACTAAGTTAGCAAAATGAAGAAAAAAAATCATTATATTCAATCAAAGAATTAAGTGTGAAAAATACATAAAATGAAGGTGCTCCCTTCTTAAGTAGAAAACATCATGCTATTTATATTTTTAACTGTAGGATCTTTAATCTATGGTGATTTAATTTAAGAAAGAGAAAATTTAATACCCATAGTAAATTTAACATCATACTGTTGAAGATTAGATAACATAGTGCTCTCTACTTAAAAGATTAATGATGAAAGAAAAAGTTAGATGACAAAAAAATATTTAAATCAAAATTGGATGATCAAACGGCAAAATTACCACACAAAGTTATACCTCTTGCCATATGTGTACTTGTATTCTCATTTTTTTTATTTTGCTCAATTTCTTCCAGTTGGTTTCGTTGTGTAGTCCTTTATGTATGTGACCTTTTTTACTAGACCCGTTTCGTTGTAGGTGGACTATCTCACGAATAAATTTTCTTAATCCATCAGATAACCCATTGACCTTAATCCAATGAAACTAGTGTAGTCTAAGGGAGAGAAAAAATATGTTAGTCTCTAATTTTTTATTCCTCCCTTAATAAAATGCGGCGGGACCCACATAGACTAAAAAGGATATTTGATTCAAATATGAACAATAGTATTAGTTAGTGGTTCACATCAATTACTCTCGAGCAACCTAATGGTGGTCAAACCGATGATGAAACCGATACGATAAATGAAAAAAAAGAAAGTACAATTATTTAAGGGCATGTTTGATTGAGGGTGAATTGAGGGTATAATAGGTGAAAAAAAAGAAAGTTAATAATTTAATCTTATTTAATTATATTTTTAACGAAGAGAATGAAGAGAAATTTTCATTCATTTATTTTCATTCTTCTCTAAAAGTTTATTTCTCTTTCAATCTAGAGTTGGAGTACAGAAAAGGAAAAAAATATTTAAAATACATTTTCAATTTTAGTCGTATGTAGTAAAATATATAAATACATACATTAGGATATATTTGTCTAATAGAAAATATAATTCTTTTCTCTTTCCTTTAATCATGTCATCTAAATTAAAATTATTACTTTTTTATCTTTATTCTTTTTCATTTTTTCTTTCTCTAATTTTTCTTTCCTTTTATTATCTTCCCTTCCCTTTAATGATTGTTGAGCCAAAAAGATCCTAAGAGAATGTTAGCATTTTGTATAATCATGATAACATTTGGACATTTATAATTACTTTTATTTTTTTGAGAAAGAAAAAGATGGTTACTAAGAGTAACCATCCATTTTATTGAGGCAATACTGATTTACATATTTTTGTTATATAAGAATTAAAAGATCAAAGGATTAACATCTCATCTATTCGTTCATTAGTCTCTTCACTTCACTACCTTTCGTAAACTACGTTTGCATTAAGATTTTTATGAACTTCTTTAGAACAAACAAGTTTTCTCATAACTTTTTTTATTCTTTTAAACTTCACAAGGTAAGTTTTTCGCACGAAGAAACCAAACACTTTAGCATATGAGTTGTAATACGTGCATGCTTCATCTTCTGTTATCAAAAGTCATGCCAATAAATGATTTTCTAATCTCAAAAGACATTTCATAAGACTCTCCAACTTGCACACTATAATAAAAATATGTATATTTGAATAAATATGTTTATAAGATGTAACAGACATAAGAAATGAATGATATATATTTTTTAATTAAAAATTATACCTTTTGGTGTGTTTTCTCTAGTTCTTCTACGCATTGATCATATATGAAGACATGCCAATAACTACGATAAAGATGTTCCATAAAGAAAATAGGATTATTTTTTATTTACCCCTTGAACTATTGTAAAATTTTAGATCTATGCATAAATTATAAAATTATGCAGAAGCAGATCTAATTTTTTTTCGATTGATCAATTTCATCCACCAATCTAATTTCCTATTTTTACGTATTATTTTAATTTATTAAATTATTATTTTATTTTTTCGTTAAAAAGTTACTCCCTCTCTCTCTCTTCTTTCTTGTCTAGAGAGAGAGAGAGAGCGCGACGAGAGCAAATTTTCCAATTTGAAAGATAAAATAATAATTTAATAAACTAAAATAATTTGAATAAATTTAATATTAGTTTGATGAATGTAATTATTCAAGATTTTATAATTAAGAGGTATATCTAAAATTTTGCAATAGTTCGAGAAAAAAAAATGAAAATAACCCAAAAGAATATCCATAATTAAAATAAACACATTTTTTAAAGTTCGTATATGCTATAATATACATGAAAATTTATGTACATAAGCTTGAGTAAAAACAATCGGTCATTTAATATGAAGATGAAACATAATTAAAATAAATTCAACAAGTTGCATGTTACTTAAAGAAGAAATACGAATAATTACGGAAAAAGCCTATCGTTTTAGCAATATAATGCATTTCCAATCTTTTTACACTGACGCAATTGGTCTAAAAACAAACTAAACTTGCATGATGATTACAGGGAAGAAACAAAGGCTTGCAGAAAGATACAATCTTCCTAATAATATGATCCATGATGCTCAAAGATATGAACACCAAGGTCGAGCAAACACCAAATACACAACAAAAAAATAAGAAAAGCTGCTTGAGGTAAGAAAATTAGATGATGGACTGTTCAAGTGATGATATAGAGAGATAGAGAGAGAGAGAGAATATATGCGAAGGAATTGCATGAGCAGTAGGAAAGAATGCGGAAAGAATAGTTCGGGTCTCCCTCGAGTAATATATAATCATTTCATAATTGATTCCCTAATTTATTAAAATCATAATTAAATCAACTGAAATATAAATTAATACCTCCAATGTAAAATGATTATATATATAAAAATAATAATAAATAGTTATCAAAAATATTTTTTTATATAAATGTTTTTTTCAAGTTAGAATAATTTTTTTGCGTGTGGTTGATGTGACTATCAAAAAATAAATTATTTGTGAAAAATGATATAACTGTCACATTACCAAAAAATAGTTATCGATTGTGTTAGGTCAATTGATGGTATTGATATTAAAACCATTTTTTAGTAATCTTATAGTATATAATTAAAAAAAAATTAAAATTGAATAAGTGAGACATCACGGTTCTAGTTTGTTTGAATGGGAATGAGATCGGAACCGATTTTATTCCAAAATAAAAATAAAATCAGGTCCAAATATCATATGATGTCGCTGTTTTGCCGCTTTAATATTATCTTTTTTTACCAATATTGAAAAATAAGTTTAATTTTCCAATTAAATAATATAAAAGCTAGTAGTTGAGTTTTGAAGTGAGTTTATATATATTTTCAATTATATTTTTGCGATATATTTAAATAAGTAAGAGCTCAACCATTTTTTCAGAAAATAATTGTTATTACGTTTCATAAACGAAAAAAGAAATAAAAGAAAAGGCAATGGACGCAACATGCGCGTCAGTACAAAATGGTGTTTAACGTGCTCACTAAGATAATATATTAATTAAGATATTTAACAATAACGATAAATAATGCAAACTCAATATTTGTGACGCTTGATAAATATTTAGAGTGGCGTGTTAAACTTATTTTTAATATATCTCTAAAATAATTTATTATTATTTATTATTCGTATTAATACTATGTGATCATTTTATTATTTCTTATTATTTCTTATTATTTATTAATTTATAAATTATTTAAATAACTATTTATATTATTATTATTTATTAATATAAAAATAGTTAAAATAAAATCTATATTTAATTTAGAATATATATAATAATATAATTTGTTTAAATAATTATTTATATTATTTTTAGTCATTGATGTTCATCAATCGATTCAAACGTGCTGTATTTATCAAATATTTTTATAAATATTAATAATAAACTCACTAATTTTTAGTCGCTAATCGATATCCTATATTAACTATTCAAATTGTGTATACCAAATACTTAAGTGTTTTATGAGTACCGAAAGAGCCCATGAGTTTGATAATTTTTTTTCAGTAATTGTTTAAAAGAATGAATTTAAAGGAAATAGAGTTTTTTTTATATTTTTGGTATATAATTTAGAAATATAAAATAACATTTTGAAAATATAAAAAACAAATTTTTGAAAAAAATAAATTAAATTTAAAAAAATATTTTTATATTTTAAATCAATAAGAGATTGTTTTACCAATCATTTTTATTTATCAAACACTACAAAGTGACAAAACTATTTCGGAAGAAAATATTTTTTAATCTCTCTTAAAATTTGAACTTACAAATGTCGTAAGAAGTCTTTTCTAGTTAGTAAAATCTTAGTTAATTTTTTATTAAAAAATATTAAAAACCTCATTAGTTATAAATAAGCATTATAATATAAGATGAAATAAATTAGTTTAATATTTTCTCTTTTATATAAATAAAAACCATATGGTCAAAGTCGAGAATAAAAAAAAGCAGCAGATGTGTAACATAAGATGAAATACTAGTTTAACATGGCTCACAACATTAAAAAATAATTATATAGTTATCGATTGTGTTAGGTCAATTAATGGTATTGATATTAAAACCATTTATAGTAAAAATAGTACAAAAAATTAAAATTGAATAATTGAGACATCACGGTTCTAGTTTGTTTGAATGGGAATGAGATCAGAACCGATTTTATTCCAAAAAAAATCAGGTCCAAAATCATATGATGTCGCTTTAATTGTATATTTTCTTACCAATATTTGAATACTAAGGTTAAATTTCCAATTAAATAATATAAAAGGTAGTAGTTGAGTTTTGAAGTGAGTTTATATATATATATATTTCAATTATATTTTTGTGATATATTTAAATAATTAACTAAGAGCTCAACCATTTTTTCAAAAAATAATTATTATTACGTTTCATGAACGAGAAAAGAAACAAAAGAAAAGGCAATGGACGCAACACGCGCGTCAGTACAAAAATGGCACGGCGGGTCAAAACGCAGTCGACATCGTCCCACAACGAGAGTTAACACGAAGCGTGACGCCAAAAGAGAGCAGAGCAGTGCAGATACATTACAAGTTGCATACATATATATGCACAGCAGCGACATCACAATTCACAACACGCAGCTTTACGGACGAGGAGAGCGGAGGCGATAGCAATCATTATGAGCAAATCCGGGGCGCAGGCGAAGCGGGGGAGCGGCGGCGGAGGAGGAGGGGCGAGCAAGACGCGGAAGAACCCCATGTGGATCCTCCCCGTCGTCAGGTCCGGCGATCTTGGCAAGGTCGGCCCTGGCTTCGGTTTCGGCGTCGGCTGCGGCGTCGGCGTCGGCGTCGGTCTGTTCGGAGGTGCTCCCTTCGTTTCCCTTTTTTCCTCCTTTTGTTTCGTTCTTTAGTTGGAAAGGTTCGTCTCTTTTAGGATATGTTGCTCTGTTTTGATTTCTGTTGGCTCGACCTGTTCCTTGGAATGTGTTTGATGTTTTGCACCTGGAAATTTCGACGCGAGTGTGTGGTAAAATTAGGAATATGGGACAAAGATGTGTGTTCCAAGGTTGGGGCTTGACAAGTAACATTGGAAACGTCAAGTTAGGTCGGGATTTCTCGTGTTCCTTGGAAACATTACCGAGTGATCCATTTGACACAAACCGGTGGAAATGTTTGGAACTTGGTGCAAAGATGCGTTTTCTTGCATAATGGGAGGAATCCCAGGGTTGGGGCTTGGCAATTTGCTTCAGAATCGTTTCTGGCGGTCCGCATTTGTGAGTTCTTTAGAAAGATGTGTGGCGTTCAGTCAACTGGGGTCGATATTTTCGGTGTTGCCTTATTGACATAAAAATATTTCGTGCAGTGGTGTTCACCGAGGGTTACTTTGATGTTTGCATAATTTGACGCTTTGAAGATTGTTTTCCTTGGATGTCATTATCCATATGAAGTAAATAATTGCTGATTTGTGTCAACTGGAATCTATCCGTGATTTGTGTTGATGTAGTAGCTCTATTTTTATCCTAGAAGAAAAAAAAATAACGATTCTAAGTGATGATTTACTTTGATTTTTTGCACAACTCAACGATTTGAAATTTGTTTTGTTTAGATGTCAGAGCGTCAGACTTTTTATTCATATGTAGAAAATAGTTGCTGACTTGTGAACTGGAGTGGATCTGAAATTCATGTTGATGTAGTAGTTCTATTTTGATTCTACCTTTATGTGGCGGCAGCTGTTGCCTTTGTGTTTAGACACCTTGTGACAAGTCTTCTTTGAGCATAGATAAGAAGTTTGTATATTTCATGTTTCTCTCCCATTCTGATTTCGTGAACATCTCATATAGATAGGCCTTAGCATCTTTAACCAAGTAGTGGTATTTAGCATGTTGTTTCTCATATCAGAATGGTCTAAGATTGTAATTGATATTTATTGGTGTGTAACTTTTTGTCACTCAAATTGATGATCTTAGTGCCTAAGATCTTGGTACTATGAACTGCATGTCTATAGGTTAGAAACAAAACTTTAGACGACACTTAGAGCCAAAGATATGCAATGTATTGCAGGAATATTTATGTTTTCATGTCTAAGCTCCTGGTGATTATGTTGACACCGTCAAGCATCAAAGGAACTAAAAAAGAATGTAGAAAGTTCCATCCTTACCATCATCAAAAGTTGAAAGCAGAGGGCAGTGAGTCAAGATATTCATCCTTCGCTTGGCTTCATGTGGAGAGAAATTTGAGTAGCTGCAACTCTTAAGGCGTATCTCTGTTCTTCAGCCTGCATCATTTTCGGAGTCAAAAGCAAATGTGATTGAGATGTTACTTTCTTTTTTAGGGTGATGATTACATGAAAGTCATAAGTTTTTCTTATGGAATGAAAGTCATAAGCTTTTCATGTTGGAGATGCTTTTTTCTATTAGCCTAGGTTCAATATGTTGTACGGCTGTAACTTCAAATGTATTAATTATTCATCTGGTCCAAGCAGGCAGCTTCATGCTTCCAACTGCTGTTATGAATTGTTTGTTCCAGTGGTTACATTTTTCTTTCTCTACTCTTTGAAACAGGAGCAGGTTTAGGAACTGGATTTCCAGGGCTACAAATTGGAATTGGTGCAGGTGCCGGTTGTGGGGTAGGTTTGGGCTTTGGTTATGCCGTGGGAAAAGGTATTGCACGTGACGAGAATGGAAAATACTCAAACGTGGGCAAGCTTTTTGATGGGAAAGACATTCCTTACAGGTAAGATGTAAAAGCGTATGTAAAATTATTTTGGCATAATTTATAAGATTGTGAGTTTATTCAATATGTATCCTTCCTCATAATTTCTTCACATTTTGACATGATTTCTTGATATAGTACATGCGGTACTTTTACAGTCAAACAATCTAAAGTTCTACTAAGGGTTGCTATGATATCGTTGAATGTATTCTCCTCAATGGCATCTCTATTTTTTCTTTGGTCAACATGTGCGGTATCCTTTCCTCATGAATCTATTACTTAATATGATATGACTCAGATATGACAGTGAGGTGTGATTGATAGAGCTAAACAGTCGGGAGAGTCAATATTTATGGGTTGTGTATTGTGAAGTTTGTGCGAACAAGAACTTTTATCCAGTATTCTAGTGAAACATGAGCAACTCGATTTCGTGATGAATTTCATGGAATCATCAAAGTTATGTATGTCCATTGATATGAATGTTTGCTATCTCAATCGTAACTGTAATTTTGCATTGAGCTCTTTCAATTTTGTACCATTATGTGATGGTACTGAACATTGATCATTATAATTATCCTTTATGTTAGAAATTCTCACATCTTGGCACATTTTTTTGGTCCAATGAAGGGGTGAAAGCTCATCCATCTTGAAATTAAGAATAATTGTTTTAAGATTATTTCTTTTGACCCCATGTGCGTTGATAAACGTGGGAAGTTGATGCCAATGTCATTTTGACAAATTTGTCTCTGTACCTGCAATTAGACATCATGCAATTATACAACCCTTTGTGTAATAGAACATCTATTTGTTTCTTTCTTCAAAAAAGGCAAACCTCTATTTGATTTTGTCGGATTCTTTTGACACATTGTTTCATGTTCTTCTTCTATTACCTGCTTCCTTCTTATATTATCATCATTATAGTTTCTTTGGACGTTCACCTGTTTTTGACCAATGACACTGAAGAGCTTACTTTCATTTTCTTGTTGTTGATCCTTCAGGAATGAAATTGACTCATTGGTTGATGGGATTGTTGTGAATACCAAAAAGCTTCTTGCTGCAACTTCTAAACAGATTGAGAAGTGGTCGTGAAGCAAATGCAGAAAAGGAAATCTTAGATATAAGCACTAGGGAGTGTATCTGTTGCACTAGCTGTGTAGATTTCACTTACAGTATAGGATCAAGACCTTCCTTTATCTTGTCGACTCATCTTTGGCACATTTACCTTACCATGAAAATCTAGTGAAGATTCCATAGTCTATCCATGTAGACTTAATAAAACAACCATAGATGTCAGTCCATTATTATGGAATGCTTCTTCTCTGAATGGGGTGCAATGTGATACTTTCTCAAAATGCAGGCTTCAAATGTGCAATGTTCATTTGCTGGAAACTGTATCTCAGTGTCTCTATGAGCATGGGATAAAATTTCAGAAATCCAGTTGAAGCTTTTCAAATCACGAGGATGGCATTTCCATGAAAACGTACTGTCAATTAATGAAACTGCATTCCTTTACTGTTTGATGGCTTGGGCCTCAGGAGATTCCCAAGCAAAGGTTTATCCACAGATATACTAGTGGGTATATCCATGTAATTTTCTGTAATGGTTTTTTTTTTTTTGTGGTGCAGGTTTTCTAGATTTAACAAGATAACAACATGCATGATTGTTATCTAAACTAGCAGAATTTGCTAACACTATTAGGTCACTCAAAAATATAGAAACTAGACGAGGTGCTTATTTATAGTGATTCTAAACTGTTCCAAAGTGCTAAAGGTGAATTCTCAAAAACAGCTGAACAAAGTGTGATGTGCCCTGTGCAATGGCAAAAGTAAATAGCTAAAATGCAATACTTTTAATTGCACAAAACTAAATGATTAAAATGCATGTCATGTGAGTGGACAGTAAAATATATCACACTAATTATTGATATACTTGTCCTACACATGCATCAGACTTGGATATATATAGAGGAAGGACTCCATTGGTTATATAAGCTGACATAAGGCTATAAAAATCCCCAGATGTGGCCAGTATCAATGTGCAATCTTTGTGTGCTCCCAAACTGTGCGTTCCTCACTTCCTCTCTCTCTATCCAACAAGTATCCAACACAGAGGAGTCAGAGGTCACAATTGCTCCATGTAGGACAACATCATCTGCTATGTCATCAGCAGCAGGCCAACCAAATCCCATGAATAGATTATTATCTGGAGCACCAGCCAATCACATCCCTCCCTCATGGCCCCACCAAATCCAACGGAACCACCATTTAAGGTACCCTCGCGCCCGTCCCCTCCCTTCAGCCACACTGCATCCACAAAGGCCTCCAGCAACAGCAAGAACAAGAGCTTCTTCCCGGCCGGGGCTGAGACGACAATGGCCTCCATCGCTGCAACTGCCTCTCCGGCGTCCCTCGGCGTGTCCGAGATGCTCGGGACTCGCTTGAACGCCCCGGTCGCCGCCCGTTCGGCCCCCGCCCCCGCCGGCTCTCCCAAGATCGTCGCACTCTTCTCCAAGAAGAGCGCCCCTGCCAAGTCTAAGGCGCCCGTCGTCTCCACGGTGAACGATGAGCTCGCCAAGTGGTATGGTAAGTCTCAATCAATCTCCAACACCTCATTTCAGTTCATGTGAATGTCACGCAAGAGAAGTGAAGATTGAGTTGCTGATTCCGTGCATGCTATGCTTGTTGTGTATGGGTTTCAGGTCCTGACAGGAGGATCTTCTTGCCGGAAGGCCTCCTGGACCGTTCGGAGGTGCCGGAGTACCTCAACGGAGAAGTGCCCGGAGAGTAAGTCGGCTAGCAACTATAAGACAGTCCAATTCGAATTCTGCTCTGTTTGATTTTTCTCACTATGTGCATCTTTCTGCCTGCAGCTATGGCTACGATCCTTTTGGTTTGAGCAAGAAGCCGGAAGACTTTGCCAAGTATGGAAGCCACAAATTACTTCCTAATTAATAGATTAGTTTTTTTTATCTCATAGTGTTCTGATTAATGGATTGTGATGTGCAGGTACCAAGCTTATGAACTCATTCATGCAAGGTGGGCTATGCTTGGAGCAGCCGGTTTCATCATCCCAGAGGCCTTCAACAAATTTGGCGCCAACTGTGGCCCTGAGGCTGTCTGGTTCAAGGTATATTCTTATCACCAAAGTTTACACTTGAAAAATTCAGTTCAACACACAACATTAAACAAGAAGATGCATCTTTTTTTTTTTTCTGTAGCATTCTGTCTGAAACTGATGGCCTCATAATATAAGTTTCTATTACATTTTTACAAGAAAAATGTCTGACAGGAGCATCCTGAAACTGGTCTGAAAAATCTTCATAACTTTTGCAGACTGGTGCCCTTCTCCTTGATGGAAACACATTGAACTACTTCGGAAAGAACATTCCCATCAATCTTGTTCTTGCTGTCGTTGCTGAGGTTGTGCTTGTTGGTGGTGCTGAATACTACAGGATTATCAATGGATTGGTAAGGAAAATCTCATTCTCTGTGACCAGCTTATCAGAGCTAGGAATCATGCCATTGTTAAGATCAGAAGCTACCATTAATTATCACTGCCAGAATATCCAGCATCAATGTCTTAGCGATAATAGATAGTGTCTTAGCTTGTACATGAGAATTCCTTGTATCTGACTGATGAGTAATGCTTTCAAATTGTTCTTTCCTTCTGTAGGATTTGGAGGACAAGCTCCACCCAGGAGGTCCATTCGATCCCCTTGGGCTTGCAAATGACCCTGACCAGGCTGCATTGCTCAAGGTGAAGGAGATCAAGAACGGTCGGCTGGCCATGTTCGCGATGCTCGGATTCTTCCTGCAGGCCTATGTCACCGGAGAAGGGCCCGTGGAGAACCTGTCACGGCACCTGAGCGACCCATTCGGCAACAACTTGCTCACTGTGATCTCCGGGGCTGCTGAGAGAGCTCCCACCCTGTAATCTGCCAAAAATCAGTTGCCCTGCCATTGATTCCCATGCAGTGTAAATTGATGACATGATTCAGCACTTTGTATAATTCCACCGAGTACTTTTGGACTATGGTTATTTCAATGAAAACTTTTCAAGATGATTCAGAGGAATTTTAATTTTGCTTCTGATTATTATTCAAAGCAATTATAGATTGAAGACCTTTTCCTAAGGGCATAATATCACAAAATGGAACATGCTATGTTTAGCATAAATGTCTTTTTCTCTGAAATAATATAAGCTCCGTTAGTCTGCACCAAAATTATACCACATGATGCATAATAAACTTCACACACATGAAATCAGGAGTCCAAGGAGACTAAAAGTCTCTACTAATCAATCTTGGATTTCTTTTCAGCGCAAGGTCTCTTTTCGAATCTTCATTATTGACAGTTTGCACAGAGAAAGTGCTAAATATACTAAGACATCTTATTCTCTCCAGGAAGATTGTCCAAATTGTTGGTCACCTGTCCAATACTCAGCCTGACATAACAATTCACAGAATGATATTAATCTCCCACATTTAATAATGGTGATAAAGTGATGTAAAAAAGAGTATAGTTTCATAAATTTGCTCATGGTGATAAATTTATCATTAATACGGTGTTAATATCATAAGAACAACCCTTTATCGAAAAGACAATTTGTGATCCAACTTTTAATAAAAAAAAGTCGAGTGATATATATATATAATATTTACTAGCAAAGAGGCAAAGTTTGTTGAAGGTTGGAGACACTTGCCAATAAATGAGATAAAGCACCCACAAAGAGACAAGAGGAAGCTTGAATGAAGATAATATCGACACTGACACTGAAAGAGGTGAGCGGCTTTGGAGCAAAGAAGAGGGAGATCAGCTTTGGAGCAAAGCATGATGAGCTCAAAGGAGCAGCAACAGCAGCAGCAGCAGCATGGTATTGTGGTGGTGGGTGGAGGGATTAGTGGCCTCGCCACTGCTTTGGCTCTTCACAGGTTGGTTTTGGTTGTCTCAGAGGCTCCCTTCTCAGTTCCTTCTCTGATTTCTTGATTAAAACTGGGTTCAAAATGAATACCAAGAATCTGGGCATATAAAATGTAAGTATGAGTGATAGTTATGTGGTTTGTGTTTATACATTTTATTCTCAAGTCAGTATCTAGAAAGGTGAAAGTTTTTAGTTGGGATCTATCTGCCTTATTCTAACAGATGAAATATAGGTCTAGGATTGTATTCCCATGCAGTGAAATCCTTCTTTTACTGATTATGAGATTGCTCCTGCATCTGTGGATAAATTTCATTTAGTACTGTCCATGATATCTTGTACTGTTTGATTAGAAGAACTTGTACCTGATATGTTAAATCATTTTATTTGCGACAGTGATTCGAAAGAGTAATACATCTACTTTTCATTCTTCATGATTTTTTAGACCAACTGGTTTGAATATTTTAATTTTACATCAGTTGTTTTTAATTGTATACGTGCAGGAAGGGAATATCATGCCTTGTGCTTGAGAAATCTGATACCCTGAGAGCTGCAGGGCTAGCAATTGGCATTCATGCCAATGGTTGGAAAGCGCTTGATCAACTGCAGGTGGGTAACATCCTAAGAGCAAAGGCTACAAGTTTGACCGGGTATGTTTGAGCACCAGTTTGCTATTACTAAAGCAGTGGTGGCAATCAACAGTATAAGGCACTATACATATATGTAATAGCTAAATACAGGAAAAAAATGTATTTGCATCTTACGTCAAGATGCAGAAAATGAAATTCTTTCTGTCGCTTTCATTCCGAGCCTAATTCGGAAGACGTGAAGATTAATAACTGATGTTTTGTAAGTATTCCAGGATACATGAGGTCTATCTGCAAAGCAGTAGGACAAGGGTTACTTCATGCAGGTAATATTTTAACCATGTTTATGGATATTCAGTGCTTGATAATGCTGCATGGTGACTTGGTGAGAGTGGGAGGAATGCACTGATGGTACTTATGAGAACATTAATTATGCAAAGCATTTCTCAACAACTCGATTTTTTTTACATTCTTTTAAAACCATATTATTGAGGGAAGAGTGGGAAGCATGCCAAATCTTTTACAGCTTTATTACTTTAATATGTGATCATCTCTTTTCATTCCAATAAAGTTTTCATCTTAACCCCAAAAAGGAAGTTTGCATCTTACATCTCCTGTCATTTTAGGGGAGAATTCAGATGCTTGAAGAGAAGCGACCTGGTTGAAGCATTGGCTAGCAATATACCTCAAGAATCAATTCGTTTTGGGTGTCAACTAGAAAGAGTTGAAATAGATCCTCTGACTTCGTTACCTCTCCTTTATGCTAGTGATGGTGCAGTCATCAGAGCTAAGGTGCCATGCCTTGAAATTAATTTCGGTTGAACTTTCCCTTCTTTCATATCACAATATATAATCATGGATCACATTGCTTTTGTTCTCATGTATCGTATTCTTTCTCGTCTTTGAATTCATGTAAAGTTTGCAACAATGCTGTTCTGTTATAAACTGCATATTAATTTTCTTATTGGACTTCTTGGCAAGAGAACAAAAATCCAGAGGATAATATCTGATGATATAGCATCAAAGAAAATTAAGTCACAACATGGAGCTGTATTGTACACTATATATTGAAAGATACCACTGAGTTTTGCTATCGTTCAAGGTGTGGCATGTTACCAACATACTAATTTATGTTGTCACATATTGACAACAATTTATTGTAAGCTTGAAAAACAAAGTACTGAATTTCCTTTTTAGTGTCTGTCCATGCAGTTTTCTTCCAGTGGCACAAATGAAATTGTGGAGCATCTTCTATAACTTGAATGTTTGATCTCCTTGTACATGCCCCTTCTACTTTGCAATCTTTTTGTCCTTTCGGTTCCTCCTACGAATCATGAGTGGTTGAAAATTACATAAATATCAGTTATCATCTGCCGCAGGTTCATATGGGAACTTAGCTTTTGCATCATATTTGAATTTTTTTGACTCTCCAGGTTGTAATAGGTTGTGACGGATCAAACTCAGTTGTAGCAAAAGCATTAGGACTAGATTCGCCAAAGAGTTTTCAATCTTGGGTAGTACGAGGTTTCACAATCTATGAAGAAGGTCATAGTGTTCCTTCTCAGCTTCTCCTGATGCTCAGTAATGCTAGAATTTTTGGAAGGATTCCAATCAATGATAAGTTAGTCCATTGGTTTTTGGGTGTGACATCGCCTCCTGAAGGTAAAAAGTTATGTTTAAGCAAAATCACCCTAATTCCATTGATGTCAATCATCTGTCATCGTCAAATAGTTAAACAGTGAGCTAAGTTTTTATTCAAATTTCAGGTGAAGATGTTTACAAGGATCACAGACGCATCAAACAATATGCACTGGATTGTCTTAGTGAATACCCTTCTGATGTGGTTGAAATAGTGAAGAATTGCGATCTAGGCTCATTGAACCTCACCATTAATCGCTACCGCGCACCATGGCATTTATTGACAGGAAACTTGTGGAGTGGCACAATGACTGTTGCAGGGGATGCAATGCATGTGATGGGGCCATTCATTGGCCAAGGAGGATCTGCTGGTCTTGAAGATTCTGTTGTTCTTGCTAGATGCTTAGCACAGGAAATGCCTCTTGGCATAATGGACACGATCAGTGATTTGGCAGTACGAAGGGGAGTCGGAACAGCATTTAATAAGTATGTGAAGGAGAGGAGGCTAAGGGTGGTCAGATTGTCCATTCAGACATATGCTGTTGGCAGACTGAGAACAAGCTCATCAGGCTTCTTAAAATTGATGTGTATCATCATCCTAATAGTCTTTTTCGGTGGTAATTCCCTTAGCCACACTCAATATGACTGTGGTACTCTTTGAAGGCATTCGGAGAACTCTTTGAAGGCGTTCGGAGAACATGTGTAGAGAAGATGTATGCCACTGTCTGATCATCTGGTAATATATAGAGTTGCACAGGAGAGAATTCCCTTTCACCAAATGCTCAACTATTGTGTTTTGAATGCCATGATTTATATGTTGTTGAATGTAATATATTGATCTAGGACATAGTACTGAGATGCAAAATACATGGAACTCCTCATCTCTGCATATGAAATATTTAATTTTCAACTATTATGCTGCTCATACTTAATAAGAATAAGAATTACTTTTGCCATCACAACTGAGGTAGCCTATTGCGGCTCATGTATAGTCTTTGATCAGTTGATCTCATTTCCTTTGTTCCTGACTTTTTAAGCTTGTACTAGCAGATTAAAATGCCTCAGTTACTTTTCTATTAAATCTCAATTCATGATTCCTTTTATGGATATCTTTTCATGTCAAGAATTTTGCTTGCTATTCGTTTTTTGGTTCTCAATTTAATTTGTGAGATCCTATCTGCTGACCACAGAAAAAAAAATTGCTAAATGTTCCAGCACATGTGATTCTCCTTTGTCAATATATTTTAAGTAGTATGTGGTTACTATCTGTATATGGGACGTTTTTTTAACAATCACCAGAGTGATCTTATAAATACCAATAGAGCAATTGATTCATTTGATAATGAAAAAAAAAGTATTAAAAGGAGAAATGTAAAACTCTTATCTTTGAATTTAATTAGAAGCATTATGTATAAATCAGAATTAGCATGAAAAAGTAATTTCAAGGTGATACCTCATGTTGTTACCATCAACGTATTAGGACCTCTGATATATTATATTTGTGTTATATATGTGTATTTGTTCAGTTTTTTTAGTAGAAGTCATGGATTACCGCAGAGGTATATTGAAAATTATTACTTATGTTTAGTGATTATCTAAAGTCAGTATTAGTTAGACTTATTAGTTAGTTATTTTGTATGTTGTACTTAATGTTCAATGAGAATGTTAGAAATATGTTTTATTACAACAATTCTCTTCTTTCTATTTTTTCAAACAAAAATCAGTCGAGTGTAAGTGAATACTATAAAATCATCACAGAATAATAAATAAGAGTATGCGAAAACAACTACGGAACATCTTGCATCAATGACTAAGTGATTGACAATACCTCATGTTCAAGCATAGGTAGTGTTTGCGCCACAAATATTTAATGATTAGTTAGATTCTGTAACACCTAGCAATTTTTAATTTATTAAAATTTAATATTAAAAGGATAAAAAGAGGAAGAGATAAAGTATAGTATGATTAGGATTAGGAAAATAATTAGTGTGAAAGTCCAAAAGGATAAAAAGATAAGATAAAGTAGAATATGATTAGGATTAGAAAAAGAATTAGATTCAAAGTCAAATTAATCTCCTAATCTTTTAATATTCATATTCCCACTCAAATAAGTTTTAAGAATCAAAATTAGGATAATAAGAGATTAAGTTAACTTATTATCCTAATAATTTAATATTCTTAATGCTATCCAAATTAATTTTAAATGACTCATAATTATAAGGGATTAAATTAACTTTGTCCAGGATTAGGATTATGTCTAGGTAACCCTATATAAGGAGGGTTAGAGGGGGGAGGACCCCATAATTCTCTATCAAGCTCAAGACACCATCTCTCTCTCTCTCTCTCTCTCCCTCCTCTCTCGGCGACGCAAGGACATGGAGGACCAACACGGACCGTGTCCACATGGGACGCGGGCCGTGTTGCACAAAGAAGAAGACAAAGGACATAGATCACGTTTCAACCGACCATGGAGCATCATGAAGATATAGGAAACGGATCGTGTCAGGGAGGACACGAACCGCGTCGCACTTGCTCGTTCGTGTCGTTTCATCATCACAGAGAACGAGACCGATACATGTATGTAACTAGGAGGATCAACTTTAGGGTCTTTCATATATGTATGATAAAAGAAAACGGACTGGGCCACCATGAACACCATCCATGTTCATCCTGACGAAAACGACAATTCAAAATCCAATAGCAAAACGATCCGTATTATATTGAACGTGGTCCGTGCTCTCATTGTAAATCACCCTACAAGTATAAAACGATCTTGTTCGTCTGAACACCACCTGACTTGGTACACAACACAGGCCATGTTACACCTGCCGTAGTCCGTGTCCTGGGATGATTGATGTAATGTTCGATTGATTGAACTTGATTGAGGTAAGGTTAGTATACTCTCACGTGCACTTAGAATAATAGTAAATAAGAGTAAAAGATGTAAATATTTGTGATTGAAATTATGCATGAAGAGGAAGGCCCCTGCGGACTTGGAAAACAAGGTTTAATTCTATAAGGGTTATTGATGTTCTCTCATGTGTTTATTGAGGACAGACTTTAATCCTATAAGGGTTATCGGTGTTCTGAGTTATTGAAAGAGGGTAGACTTTAATCCTTTAAGGGTTATTGGTATCCTCGATTATTGATAGGGAGAGTAGGCTTTAATCTCCTGAGGGTTATTGGTGCTCTCTCCTGATTTAATTGTTATTATTATTGACGGGTCTCGGGTTGACCCATGTCTTAGCTAGTCATATTGGTCCTAGATCGCTGGAATCTTCATGTACTAATGATGGAACATTGAAAGTAATTGATTGAAATTGATCGATAGAAAATGATTGATTTTAAAGGGAAGAATAAAGACGAAATGAATTGATGAAAGACTGATAAGGATGAATATCTCATATTGTTACTGTTTTAAAGATAAAGAGAAAAGGTAAAGTTAATGTTTATGAAGATGAATGATAGAAATATTCTCCATTGGGTATATCTTCATATATGCTTTACCCTATTGAATTATTTATCATTTATATATTAGGCTTCATAACTCATGGGAGGATTGTCTTCCTTGCATTTTGATCCTGTAGGCAAATAGGTGTAAATAGATGATGGTTGCGCAGCGGTAGCGTGATGAATTCGTGATAGATGGCTTGCACATGGCATAGGTCCTGGTTATATGTCAAGTATTGGCTTCCGCAATGATATGTTCATAGTGCGAGTAATTTTCGTGTATAGTCCCTCAACTTTGCTCATATTCCAATTTGGTCCCCAAATTTTAGTTTGTAACAAATTGGTCCCTTAACTTGCAACTTGTTCGTCGAAAGTCCCTTCACCTACGATAGTAGNAGGAAGATGCACGTACTGGTGAAATTTGATGGCGGTCGATATCTATTTTTTGAATAAAAATTATAAAAATCACTCTTGTAGGAGATGAAAAGTAATAATATTTATCGTGTTGACATATTCCCACGAATACATACAATAGTGTAGATGTAAGATTCATATTCTCACATGAACAAAAAATTGATAAATCATTATAAAAATTTATAAAGAAGATAAAAAGAGGTTCAGAAAATTAATTCTAATGCAAGGAAGATATAAAAATAATAATTTATCAAATTTTTATCCATGTGAGAATATGAAAATTAATATTTCTTACATCTACACTATTATATGTATTCGTGAGAATACGTTAACACGATAAATATTATTACTTTATCTCCTACAAAAGTGGTTTTATAATTTTTTATTCAAAAAATGGATATCGACCGCCATCGAATTTCACCAATACGTGCATCTTCCTCCCAAACTCTGATGGCTACTGACCTTCCTTTTTTTTATGAAATTTATAAAAATAATTTACTTTTGCATGAGATGAAAACTAAAAAATTCTATATGTTCATGTTATTCTCACATATACATACAACAACATATGTTCGCATTCTCGCGTGGACAAAAGAATAATAAACCAAATTTGATAAAAAGGGACCTTCGGTGAACGTATTATAAAGTTGAGGGACCATTTAGTTACAAACTAAAATTAGGGGATTGTTTGGTTACAATTTAAAGTTAGGGGACCAAAATGAGAAGCGAGTAAAGTTAAGGGACTATTAAAAAAATATTTAAATTCCACGTTAATATTTTTATTTTTTATTTTTTACTAACGTGAATTTACCACGTGTAGTGAAAATCGAAAAAACCTGCTATCGTAGGTGAAGGGACTTTCGACGAGCAAGTTGCAAATTAAGGGACCAATTTGTTACAAACTAAAATTTGGGGACTAAAGTGAAATATGAGTAAAGTTGCGGGACTATACACGAAAATTACTCTTCATAGTGCTGACCAAAGGATTGGCCAAAGTATAGTCAAAGATGTAAGTTGGTAACGTCACCAGGTTCGCAATTTGCCAGGTGGCGAAGTGTAAATTGGGGGCGTTATAGAGTCAGTGTTAGTTAAACTTATTAGTTAGTTATTTTGTATATTGTATTTAATTTTCAATGTGAATGTTAGAAATATATTTCATTGCACTAATTCTCTTCCCTCTATTTCTTTTTCAAATAAAAATAAACGAGTGTAAATAAATTCTATAAAATCATCATAGAATAATGAACGAGAGCGTGAGAATTATGTGAAACAACTACGTCTACACCACAAATATACCAAATGACACATGATAAACTTTCATAACAATAAATTCAAGAGTCCAAGAAAACTAAGTTATACCAAAAAGGCATCTGATTCTTTCCAAGAAGATTGTCCAAATTGTTGGTCACCTGCTCAATATTCAGTTGACATGACATTTCACAGAATGGGATTAATCTCCCAATGTAAAAAAATGTATAATTTGAATTCATTATTAATAAGGTGTTATATCATAAGAACAAATGTAGAAATGTTACCCTTTATTGAAAAAAAGAAATTGTGATTCAACTTTTATTGAAAACTATGTAACATGCTCGTACCTCGATTTTTCTAAGATGTCTAATTAGGTGTAAAAGTATATTTTGACATTATATAAAATGCTAAAATATGTTTTCACATTTCAAATAGTTTTTTAAACCACTTCATGCACAATTTAGTTGGAAGAGACACATGAATTATTTGATAATAGCATGAAGAATTTTCCAAATTTGAGTACAACAAATTGTTGCACCATTACTCACGAGCTTCGAATATCTAGATTTTATAATCACATGTGACAAAAATAGGAGTAAAAAGTATGTTACATTTTTATACTATTGTAGGTAGTTTAATTTTTTTTCATCTTCTTTCTCTTAAGTTTCAATGAATTTAATGTTTAAACGAGAAGGATCGCACACACACATGGCAATTTATTAATGAAAAAGAAGTTTTCATATTACATCAACTTTTGTGTGTTGCAAGGAATAATAGTGCATTGATTAAATGTGACAACTTTTAGAATATGTTATTTCATGATATTATTTAAATGTTCATTGATAGGTGAATAGGATATGCAAGGAAAATGTATAAATATAGAAAGTACGAAAATAATAAGTGGAGAACAATGTGGCATAATCTTAACTAATGTCACTCTATATTCCTTAATGTTTGTTGCATTAAACTCCAAGTATTCTTCATTTGAGTTAAATTAGCCCAACAAAAAAACTATATAACATACGAATAATGATTTTGAACATTATATATACGACTAATTGGAATAATATAAATAACATGATTAGTTAAATATACTCCTGCCATCAATTAATTAAATAGCAACAATATTTTAAATTAAAGTACTTTAAGAACTTATTGTTATTTATTATTTATATTTTCAGAAGGTTTATATATATGAATCTTTTTAAAAAATGATATATTAATTCTTAAATCATAACCATTAAAGAATGTGGATGACAAAGGAATTAATTAATGATAAATTAGTGTGGTGTGTGTGTGTGTGTATATATATATATATATATATACGTACGTACTGTATGTATGTATGTATGTATGTATGTATGTATGTATGTATGTATGTATGTATGTATATACACTGTTAGTCAACATTGAGTTCGCATATTTGATTAATTAGCTATCTTATATTTTATTTCCTTCGGATTTGAATAATATAAGAATGTAGGATCACTTGACATCAAGAGGAGTGAATTAGTGTAATAAAATTGTAAACTAATTTCACAACAACAACGTGAAAGCTAAAATCGTTTTATAACAAAGTTTAAATCCGAAAGTTCTCAATCAAGAACAAGTGCAGTAGTGATATAAGTGAAAATACAAGATGATATATAAAATAAGAGAGAAATACAAATTCAAGACACAAGAGTTATTGATGAAATTCGAATATTGTCTATGTTTTCGCCCATAGGTGGTTTTCTTCATACTACGTTAAGCTTGTAAGATGTATTTCATATGGAGTTATTTAGATTTTCACAACTTTTTCACATGGCCCACTATATATGAATTTTATTATTAGATCAACTTAATCACTTTTTTCATTCTTTAGTAAGCATATAATGATAACTTAAGAATCATATTTCTTTATTTATTCTCCTCCGTTTTGTCACATAAAAAAGATTTCGAATTAATCATATTAAAAGATAAAAATTATTTCCCCTTAAGATTTTCAACCTATGAGAAATAAGCAATTCAAATCCATAAACTATAAAGAGTTATAAAGTCAAGTAGTTATCAATGTAAACAAAGTCTAGAATTTTCTTCTTAAACTTCATATTTCTTTACAACATGGTTAATGTCACTCTGCAACTAGGTTAGTCTTTGTGATTGACATTGTTTAATTTTCTTAAATAGCATATCCTTCATAGTTTTCACTTCTTTTGTAAGCATTTGTGATTTTTAGAGTTCATCATATTCTTAACTTCTTTTCACTCATGACTTCTTCTCCGACTTTCTTACATAGTTTTAGATATGACTTTTTGCATTCATATTTATTTCAGATTTTTTTCTCCCCTTGTTTTGTCATAAAAAAACATAAATTTGATAATCATATTATGGGCAATACATAAATTCGAGGATTAAATATAAAATCTTAACACTTATGGGAAAAATATAAAACTCAAGGAATCTTCGTATAATTAAAATTTTGTATAAAGCATTGAAACAATAATGTAAAATATTGTGATATTAAGTTCATACATTTTATTGCAAGAAATGTAAAAAAAATTGACTGATAATCACATATCATATAACAAGTCAATCAGTTTAGATATCAAGTATAACAATTATCATCATAGTAAACATACTTCCTAATTGCATGCATAAGTGTAAAATTTGACAATAATGATAACTCATATACATTGACTTTCACATTATAACTTTATGATCAATAAGATATGAAAATAAAGTTTATCAAATATCATAAGATGCATTCACACACAATTGCCTTATAATATAACAAATCATAAACATGTCGATCCATGTACTTAAGACTCGTATGATAATAGAAAAGCTCATAAGAAAAATATATTAATGTGCTTATTACAATCATGACGTTCAAAAGTATGCTTACAAAATTTTTTACAATGATACACATTTTCAAAATATTTTTATTAGTGAATAATCAAAAGATAATTCATTTTATAAATAAATAATTCATGATACCATAAATATAGTCATATAAAAATGACAACCAAATAAGAGATTAATCGAGTATACTTACATGCTCATGTATAATAATTAAACATCATTATACATTGTATAAACTTAGATTTCTTTTTTCCTTATCGAATAATATTATATCCGGCTAACAATGCATAAATGATAATTATTAATAGGCAAAAATGAGTTTTTACTTTTCACCTAGCATGTGATTTAAATAACATGACTCAAACTTATGAAGTATGCATCAAGTCCATATTTTTTTTGTCATAAAAATGCTCTCACATTTATAAGCATAACATTAACGATAAGGATAAGAGTAAATATATAAATTTCTTTTCATGACAAGTGATATAAGTGAATGATCACACATCTAATTATTAGTGTATCATATACTTATCATATCCGATTGTGCCTGGCCCAAGCGAGCTCATGCTCAATCGAGCTAAAATACCCGAAGGGGTGGCTCGGCCCAACCCAGCCCAAGCACGATCCTAGGGGCTGTGCCGGGCCGTATGGGATTTGAATTCGAGTAAAAATAAATTTAACCCAACCGGCCCGACCCGATGTCGACATGATCTTTGACGAGCACGAGCTAGCCCGAGCATGGCAGAGTCAGGCACAATCACTATTTTAATATATAAAATATTTTTATATACGCATATTAGTTAAAAGATTTTTTATAGTGAAGGTGTTTACCTATATTTTTAATCCGGATTCAAATTCCTACTCCAATATAATTTTTGAATTTAACCTATAGAATGGATAGATTTTAATACGTCATTTTTATGTAGTACATATATATATATATATGTATATTATACTATTATTTAGTTATTAATTTATCATATGATTGTATAAAATTCTATTATATGATATAAAGTATGACCTTATTATATATTCAATTGGGATTTTTAAAAATAATTAAAAACAATAAAGTAGTAGTAATTTGGCCCAATCCGATCTAGCACACTATGTGTGATTGACAACCGAATTCAAGCCAGATTATATGGATGCCAATTTTGGTACTCCACAAACGATATAATAGGATTTTTTCAAACACGCACGAGCACAATCAAACGTGATTTGATTGACACTAGCATGAACACGAGAATTTTCATGTTTCGTTTGAGTTTTGATAGCTCAACTCACAAATTTTGTCATGTCATATGCATCTGAAGGCATTTCTAGTGAGAAGCACAACAAAAAACTTCAACATCCACTTTGTCAATAAGCGTCTGATAATAAGTATATGCAGAGAAATTTGCATGTCAATAAATAAATTTAATTGGTGCAGTGATTAATGTAATTGCATGAGAACTATTAATCTTAGATTTTTGGATTTAATTTCTGAAATCATCAAATTTGAATAGTGTATCACCTTGTCTCTTGAATTCGTCGACAATTAATCATGTGTTAATAGCACTCAACACAAAAGAAAAGTAAGATTTGAGATCAAAGGCATTCTAATATGATAGTACAAGCTTCAATAGTCAACACCAAAGGAAATGAGATCAAAGGCTACATGCGCAGGACTTAGTTCATGTATGGACACAAGTATATCATTCATTAGGAACAGAAGTTAGTTCACTATAACACTCCCTTTTCCAGGAAAAGAATCCCGATGAACGAAAATTGCACGTTAAAGTTCCAGTTAGGGTTCAGGTCTCTCATCCAAGACACTGATCAGATACTGGCAGCTGGTGCATCTTTAGTTGCTTGAATAGCTGTTGATCCACTATTTCCTCAACCTCCCTTGTGATATTCTACTTGTGAATGCAAGTACAGTATGTGTTTCTTGACTTTATAGTTTTTTTTATCTTGACATAGCTCTAATATTCGAAAAGAAATAAAAGAACAAGTGCAATACTTCTTGCATGTTAAGGGAATAAATCATAAAGATATTTGAACTAGAACAAAAACAAATCCCTATCAAATGGTATGCCATGGAAATTGAAAAAAAACATTAAATATGCATGATCATTCATACCCATCTGGTCGTTTGCTTAGCATATCATTCAGATCATTCTCATTGTATTCATATGCAAATAGAAATAAGGGGATTCATGTATTTTCATCTCAATACATATTATCTTAGATAAATAAATCACATATAACAATATATACACCATGACATTCAAAAGAAAACAGTTGGGCATTTGATGAAAGAAAATTCTCTTCTGCAATGAGTATAACTATATATATTACCAGATGATCAGACAATAGCATCATATTCTCAACCAAGATTGTTAAGATCGAGATCTTACCTAAGATCGGAGGAGAGTTGCAAGATTTCTGAGTGCCTTCAAAGAGTACCACAGTCATATTCAGTGTGGGTAAAGGAATTACCACCGAAAAAGACTATTAGGATGATGATACACATCAACTTTAAGAAGCCTGATGAGCTTGTTCCCAGTGTGCCAACAATATATGTCTGAATGGACAATCTGACCACCCTTAGCCTCCTTTCCTTCACATATTTACTAAATGCTGCTCCGACACCCTTTTGTACTGCCAAATCACTGATTCTGTCCTCTATTCCAAGTGGCATTTCCTGTGCTAAGCATCTGGCAAGAACAACAGAATCTTCAAGACCAGCAGTTCCTCCTTGGCCAAGGAACGGACCCATCACATGCATCGCATCCCCTGCAACAGTCATTGTGCCACTCCAAAAGTTTCCTGTCAATAAGTTCCATGGTGCGCGGTAGCGATTCATGCTTATGTTCAATGATCCTACATCACAATTCTTCACCATTTCAACCACATCAGAAGGGTATCCACTTAGACAATTCAGTGCAAAATTGTTTGATGCGCATGTGATCCTTGTAAAGCTCTTCACCTGATTGTAAATTTAGTTAATTTTTTAACTATTTGATGATGATAGATGATTGACGCCAATGGAATCAGGGTGACTTTGCTGAACATAACTTTTTACCTTCAGGTAGCGATGTCACACCCAAAAACCAATGGACTAACTTATCATTAATTGGAACCCTTCCAAAACCTTTAGCATTGCTCAACAACCGGAGAAGATTAGCAGGAATATTATGACCTTCTTCGTAGATTGTGAAACCTCGTACTATCCAAGCTTGAAAACTCTTTGGGGCGTCTAGTCCTAATGATTTTGCTACGACTGAGTTTGATCCCTCACAACCAATTACAACCTGGAGAGTCAAAGTGCAGATATGATATAAAATCTAAGTTCCCATATGAACCTGCGGCAGGAGATAACTAACATTGATGTAATTTTCAACGCTCGTGATTCTTAAGAGGAACAGAAATGACAAAAATATTGCAAAGTAGAAGGGCCATTCACAAGTAGTTCAAATATTCAAGTAAAAGATGCTCCACAATTTCATTTATGGCATTGGAAGAAAGCTGCATGGACAGAGACAAAAGGAAATGGCAGTAGTTTGTTTTTTAAGCTAACAATAAGTGTTGTCAACACATGACAACTACAGAAACTACTGCATCTGATAATAGAGTGGCGAGTGTTCAAGCTATCGCTGTCTGTCAGTTTTTTTATAGAGTGGCAAGTGTTCAAGCTATCGCTGTCTGTCAGTAACATGTGACATCTTGAATGATAGGAAAAACTAGAATTATCTTTCAATCTAAGGTACAATACAGCTTCAGGTAGTGACTTGCCTTTCCTTGATGCTATATCATCTGATATTATCCTCTGCACTTTTGCTCTTGCCAAGAAGTAGCATAAGCAAATTAATACACACTTTACAACAGAATATCATATATCATTGCAGACTTGATACAAAACAAGAACAAAAGTAGTGTGATTCCAGGATGAAGATATTACGGTATGAAAGAAGTCAAGGCAGGTTCAACTGAAGCTAATTTGATTTAGTGGTGTCTCACCTTAGCTCTGATAACGGCACCATCACTAGCATAAAGAAGAGGGAATTTAGTCAGTGGATCTACTTCAACTCTTTCTATTTGACACCCAAAACGAATTGATTCTTGAGGTAAATTGCTAGCCAATGCTTCAACCAGGTCGCTTCTCTTCAAGCATCTGCTTTCTCCCCTAAAATGACAGGATATGTAAGATGCAAACTTTCTTTTTTGGGTGACATGCAAGCTGAAAACTTTGTTGGCGCATATAAAAGTACTAAAGCTGTAA